>JAMPIV010001619.1:0-26217 GCA_024509875.1 Oreohelix idahoensis
GCATTCGTTTCCAGAATGAGGAGGTTTCATCCATATTAAAAATTTGCTGGGGCAAATAACATCCCTCTACAAATAGCTTATCTAGGGTTTCGACAAAATCTTCTGCTGCCTTAGCATCAGCACTCGCAGACTCACCACTCACTTTCACATTATTGTAGTAAGATCCCTGATACCCCGATCAAATAGAAAAAATATTACTGCTTATAAATTCAAATACTATAGAGATAAAATAGGGAGTTGTGTTCAACATCGTCACCATCGCCCGCAGTCGTGTTGGTTCTAACAAGCAGTAACGCCATAGTAAACGATACACAAAACTGCTAGCTTTTCCCCTCTCCGCAATACCCATTTCCATTAAAATAAAAGCCTTTTGACAGACCGAAATGCATAGTTAGTTTCAAACGGAGTGATAGAATAAAGAAACGGAGGATTGAAATGAGAGACGGAAAAATGCAACCTTGACAAGCGTTGGTTTTTGAATCTCGAACTAGAACGAAAGCTGACGTCACAGACTTGCTTAGTCTAACACTAAACGGGAATGAATGGTTGGGAGTTTGAAAAAAAACTATTTGGCGTTAGTTACGCTGTTGCTATGGCATATTTTTCCCCCTAAAAGTATCTGCTTTTCAATGAGAGGAAACCCCACCGCTTTGTCTCCCACCCGTAGTGACAATTTAAATCTAACGAAACCGTTTTGCGTTAGGCAAAACGCGTACAAGCAAGAGAGAGAGAGAGAAAAAATGTAAGTGGGGGATTTGCATGGAGGCATATTTGAAAAGATAGCTTATGCAGTGTGATACTGAAATTGAGAAAGGGTGGCCCAAGAAACCTCGATGAATAATAAAATAAAAGTAAGGACAGTTGACAAATAAAATGATAATATTTGTGTATTAGAAGACAATACTACCCATAATGTTATAATATCTTACAGTAAAAACGCTTAGATAATAACAGAAATATTGTAAAGAAAAGACATAGAGACAGACGCATTGATGTTCTCACTCAACTTTGCCAGTCTGGGGAGAGAGGGAGACGTTACATTTTTGAAAGTGTCATTTATTTTTGGGCATAACATAATTCGATTGGCCGTGGTAGAATAGACTAACAGTAGTAATAAAAACGATTTGAAACCAGCGTTAGTTGCCACTCTAAGATACATTTTCACAAGTAGTGTTAGCATCAGAAGCAAGGAATACATGACCAGTGCCTTCGCTGTTCTGCACCAGTGGCGATCTGAATGTGCCCATTGATCACCGGTTAACCTACAAATTGTGTATTATTTCATTGATGCGGGTTCCATCGTGAAACAATCAGTGAGCCACATACCAAAATATACGTACTCCTGAAGCTGCAAGCTCGAGGCAAAAGTACCTGTTTGCCTTAAATCAAACGAGTTCTGAACCTGTGTTCAGACGTTGCAGTCGTGAAGAAGGTGGTTGTGAGAAGGACATCACAGCATTCCAGGAAATAAAGTTAAGCCCAATTGTCAACGGGCGTGTGTTAGTTCATTTAACCATACTCTCCATCATTGTCGGCGTCTGTGGCCTAATGGATATGAACGCAGTTTCATAATCCAGATATACCAGGTTCGAAACCTGCTGCAGGCGGTTTGGTAGCGGATCGCTTTGTGTGGATTTTTAACAATGGTATAAGCGCCGTACCGTTCAGAAAGCAACGGCAAACTACTGAATGAAAAAATTGCCTAGAAAAATCACAAACAGCCAATAAAAGCTGGGGTTGATTGCCACGTCCTGTAAAGGATAAGCAACTAACTCCATCATTATTATATCAATCAGTATTCTTGACATGATGTTACAAGTCGTTCCGCAGAAGCGTGTCCATTCATAGGAGTTATTGCTTCATCAGAACATTTCCAGTCAGAAACAATTTAGATTAATATTAACAGACACAGTTGTTGTTTTAAATTACTTTGTTGTAAATAAATTGCCTTATAGTTTGAGTTTAAACAGTCCTGTATCCCAGCAATTGAGATACAGGAAAATAAAATTGTAAAAAATATTATCATTCAAAATTTACCCAGTGACTTGTTTAATTACTTGTTCATTAAGTTATAGGTGTAGTTGTTGTCATTTTATTAACATTACATTGCATATTACCCTAGACACCTAGCCAGATAACATCCAAACACCATAACATATAATTAGGCTCAAAATATATAGCAGATTGAGGTCGTAGGGTGGTAGCAGCCAGGTACCCTGAGAACAACTTCATCAACAATTAGACTCAGGGACTTGCATAGCTGACCTCACATCTGTAGACAATTAATACTTAACCTTTTAACATCTAAACCCACCACATATATTGGGACGCTCGCTCGGGATTTCAAAATTGTAAAAGTAAATAAGTGTGGAGAGTTAGGTAAACTATCACTGCCCATTGTTATTGTGTTAATTAGAGAGATTGTTGGATATTTTGGTTTAGTTAATAACATTTGGTATTAACAACAAGATGGCAGACTTGGCCAAATTCAGATCTGCTTCTGTGCAGGCTGCGAAGGAAATGGGAATGGACGGGCAAGGTCTGATTGCATACGTAACAGCAGAGTGTGATAAATTTATTGAACGAGAAGATAAAAGATTAGCAGAGGAAAAAAGAATTTTATTAGAAGATGCTAGGGAAGCTAAGAAATTAGAAGCTGATAGGGAGGCTGAAATAAAAAGGTTGCAGTTGGAGGAGAAGAGATTGGAGGCTGAGGCAAAGAGATTGGAGGCTGAAAAGGAGGAAAAACGATTACAGATGGAGGCTGAAAGAGAAGAGAAGAGATTAGAGGCTGAAAGAGAAGAGAAGAGATTAGAGGCTGAAAGAGAAGAAAAGAGATTAGAGGCATGGTCCTGAAAATGGTAACAGCCCATCCACCTCCGACTCTGCTGCAAGCCAGGTGGCCTCCAACTCAGCCAGGAGTTTTCATTTAGACCCTTTTGTCGAAAAAGATGATGACATATAGTCATTTTTAAGTAGATTTGAGACACTAGCTACAACGTATGGGTTGGAAAAAGAAAAGTGGAGTCTGAAAGTATCCCAGAGGCTTAGGGGAACCTCGTATGAGGTATATTCAAAGTTGAGTAAGGAAAATCAGGAAGACTATGACATTCTAAAACAGGCTCTCCTGATTAAGAATGAAAAGAATAGTGAATTTTACCGAAAAAAATTTAGAAATGCTAGACAACTCACTGGGAAGACTTACCACCAGTTCTCTGCACGCCTAGATACATACTTTGAGAAATGGACTGCTCTGGGGAAAACCCAAGATTTAAAAGAAATGATCCTAATTGAGCAATTAAGAGAGTCCATTGCTCCAGACCTGAGAAAGTTTCTCATAGAACAGGGTGCAGAGAGGGTGAGGGAGATTCTTACTGTGGCTGAAAGGTATCAGGCAGCCCAGTCTGAAGTAGCTGGCATGAGAAAGAAACAACCAGTAGAAGGTAATAAAGCCCCATCAAACCAAGATGAGTATTATAATACTAGGGATCAAAACCCAAGAGGGAAACAAACTTATGATAGGCCAAGGTATGACCAACGTGATAGGAACCCGCAATTCAATGAAAGGAAAACCTACAGACCAGAAGGAAAATGGTGTAAAATCTGTAGGATGAATAATCATAATACAATCGAATGTGGTAGGAAAGTTCCTCCATATCGCGCTGCATGCATGATAACAGTAGACAAGGGAAGAAAGAAGGACTTGCCAACAGAACAGCATGAACCTCATCATCCACCCATCTGTGAAGAAGTGACATGTAATGGTGCCAGAGTTAAGTGCCTTTACGATTCAGGTTTGGAATATGACTCAGTCGTGAGTTCTCACCTGGTGCACATAGATCAATATACCACGGAAACAGTGGAGATCCAATGGGCACTAAAGGAAGTAGCAACCATGACACTTCCAGTAGCCGAGATAAATGTCAAGACTAGGTACGTGGAAGGAGCGATTAGAGCAGCAGTGTGCGAAGACCCTAATTACCCGCTGGTGTTAGGAAAGGAATTTGTTTTTGTAGGGGACCCGATAAAACCTGTGGTAATGGCCACGCTCCAGGTCAGGTCGACCCCTAGTAAAGAGGAGGAACCACCACTAATTTATTCTCATAAACAGATGAGAAAGACCCAGGCAAAGGACAAATCATTAAAACCTTGCTTTGGCAAATTGCCAAACAGCCATGCACACCCTAAGAAAGGACAATTTTACTTGAAGGAGGGACTGCTCTACAGGACAGCTGGCGCAGGATCCAAAAGATATGGACAGTTAGTACTGCCATTTGAGTATAGGGCACGAGTTATGGCACATGCACATGTTGTACCAGACGGTGGACATATGAAGGTTTGTACCACCCGTCAAAGGACATCTGAAACATTTTACTGGCGCCAAGTAGCTGCTGATATTTCACAATTTGTGGGGGCCTGTGAAAATTGTAGCAAGGTACATTCCCCAAGTTGGGATAATAATACTCAGATGCAAGCCAAGCATTCTGAAAAACATGGGCCTAAAACTAAAAGGATAAACAAAAATAATAAGGTAGACACAGTGGATAGGTATGCCCCTTCTCACAAACAGTCTTCCCCTAAAATAGCTAGAATGGCAACTCTGCGTATGGCACCCAGAGAAAATATAAACAAAGACCAGTCATCCTCGGCTCACTTTGAAGCCGCATGCCTGGAACTGGCAAAAATTAGCATTGAGGATAACAATGAGGAAAATCGGCCAACATTGAAACCGAAACTAAGTGATCACTCGAGGAAAGTGGGGAGCGGACGGTTGGTCAGTTGGCCTAATGTTAAGCTCACTTCACAATATGGCTATTAATTTAGCATTATAAGGGCACCGGTGACAGTGGTAGTGACCGACCCTATGTCGACCATTAAAAGGTTGTACAGTCAGTATTGTACGGACATTGGATTGAGATCACACTATTACATAGCAATGCTACGGGCGAATTGATTCTGGATGCCGGAATTCATTTCACCACATTATATATTATAATTATATCACCAAATTGTCGTTGGGCGGAGAATACAGTTGGTGAATATGGCCTCCACTTGAGTGGCACATTATAGAATCATATATGAATATTATTAAAGGGTGTTTCCAAATTCAAGTCGAGCCAGAGTGCAGACCACTAGATGGCTGTGTGCACATCGGAGAGGAGCACATTGAATTCATATGTTGCTTTTTGGATTGAAATTGCTCCGAGTGTTTTATCCAGGCTGATAAGAGAATTATTGGATCCTCTACATAATCCTGCTATCACCATGTTATAGATTCTTTCCTCATAACGATTGCAATGTTGAGGAAATTCTAAGAACCTCTGGACATGTCAATGAACAGACTCAGAGAAGAGAAATGGTGGATACTGATTGATAAGCAGCATTAAGACAAGCAGTAACACTTGCAGCTGTTCAGTAACATAACTGAAATAGATTCTTGGATTGCAGAGGTTTGTGGCAACCTTCGTCAGTAGTGCCTACGTTGAATGACCCCACTGCAGAAATCCATGAGCATACCAAGGGCAGAGTAAAGCCTAGTTGAGCTAATTTGATCTATGTGTATCACGGATTATAAACTTGCATCAGAATGCATGTTCTTAAGTGAGGAGATATGTAGTAAGATCCCTGATACCCCGATCAAATAGAAAAAATATTACTGCTTATAAATTCAAATACTATAGAGATAAAATAGGGAGTTGTGTTCAATATCGTCACCATCGCCCGCAGTCGTGTTGGTTCTAACAAGCAGTAACGCCATAGTAAACGATACACAAAACTGCTAGCTTTTCCCCTCTCCGCAATACCAATTTCCACTAAAATAAAAGCCTTTAGACAGACCGAAATGCATAGTTAGTTTCAAACGGAGTGATAGAATAAAGAAACGGAGGATTGAAATGAGAGACTGAAAAATGCAACCTTGACAAGCGTTGGTTTTTGAATCTCGAACTAGAACGACTGGCGACAGCTGACGTCACAGACTTGCTTAGTCTAACACTAAACGGGAATGAATGGTTGGGAGTTTGAAAAAACTACTTGGCGTTAGTTACGCTGTTGCTATGGCAAATTTTTTTCCCTAAAAGTATCTGCTATTGAATGAGAGGAAACCCCACTGCTTTGTCTCCCACCCGTAGTGACAATTTAAATCTAACGAAACCGTTTTGCGTTAGGCAAAACGCGTACAAGCAAGAGAGAGAGAGAAAAAATGTAAGTGGGGGATTTGCATGGAGGCATATTTGAAAAGATAGCTTATGCAGTGTGATACTGAAATTGAGAAAGGGTGGCCCAAGAAACCTCGATGAATAATAAAATAAAAGCAAGGACAGTTGACAAATAAAATGATAATATTTGTGTCTTAGAAGACAATACTACCCATAATTTTATAAGAATAATAATAATAATAAATTCTTTAAGCACCAAACACGGCGCATAAGGCAGAAACCAGTGCTCTCCAGGTTGTTCGTTGTGACGCCACTCCTCTTAGCTCTTGCACATTATTTAGGCCCAACGTTCTTCCTTCTCTTATTATTGTTCTTCTGAGTGTTTCTTTTGGTCTTCCTTTTTTCCTCTTACCCTCAGGAACCCACGTGAGCGCCTGTTGTGGTATTCTGTTGTTTTGCATTCGTAGGACATGACCGATATATGACCATCGTCTTTTCCTTATATAGTCGGAGACATATTTCTGCCTAGAGTCTTCTCTTATTTGTCGATTAGTCTTGAATTCTTTCCAACTGATGTTCATGAGTTTTCTAAGACATTTGTTCTCGAATGTATTCAGCTTGTTCTCCACTGATTTTGTTATTTTCCAACTCTCACAGCCGTATGTTAACACTGAGATAACATTTGAATTAAACAGACGAAGCTTGGTATGTATATTCAATGATCGTAATTTCCAAATGTTAGATAATTATAATGTTATAATATCTTACAGTAAAAACGCTTAGATAATAACAGAAATATTGTAAAGAAAAGACATAGAGACAGACGCATTGATGTTCTCACTCAACTTTGCCAGTCTGGGGAGAGAGGGGGACGTTTCATTTTTGAAAGTGTAATTTATTTTTGAAAAAAAAAGGGCTAGTGGGCATAACATAATTCGATTGGCTGTGGTAGAATAGATTAACAGTAGTAATAAAAACGATTTGAAACCAGCGTTAGTTGCCACTCTAAGATAAATTTTCACAAGTAGTGTTAGCATCAGAAGCAAGGAATAAATGATCAGTGCCTTCCCTGTTCTGCATCACTGGCGATCTAAACGTGACCATTGATCGCCGGTTAACCTACAAATTGTGTATTATTTCATTGATGCAGGATCCATCTTGAAAACAATCAGTGAGCCACATACCAAAATATACGTACTCCTGAACCTGTAAGCTCGAGGCAAAATTTACCTGTTTGTCTTACATTCAACGAGTTCTGAAGCTGTATTCAGACGTTGCAGTCGTGAAGCAGGTGGTTGTGAGAAGGACATCACAAGTTCAAAGGAAACAAAGTTAAGCCCAATTGTCCACGGGCGTGTGTTAGTTCATTTAGCCATACTCTCCATCATTATTATATCAATCAGTATTCTTGACATGATGTTAAAACTCGTGCCACAGAAGCGTGTCCATTCATAGGAGTTATTGCTTCATCAGAACACTTCCAGTCAGAAACTATTTAGATTAATATTAACAGACACAGTTGTGTTTTAAATTAATTTGTTGTAAATAAAATGCTTTCTATTTTGAGTTTAAACAGTCCTGTATCCCAGCAATTGAGATACAGGAAAATAAAATTGTAAAAAATATTATCATTCAAAATTTACCCAGTGACTTGTTTAATTACTTGTTCATTAAGTTATAGGTGTAGTTGTTGTCATTTTATTAACATTACATTGCATATTACCCTAGACACCTAGCCAGATAACATCCAAACACCATAACATATAATTAGGCTCAAAATATATAGCAGATTGAGGTCGTAGGATGGTAGCAGACAGGTACCCTGAGAACAACTTCATCAACAATTAGACTCAGGGACTTGCATAGCTGACCTCACATCTGTAGACAATTAATACTTAACCTTTTAACATCTAAACCCACCACAATTATGCAGCGAAAAACGTTGTTTGAAGCGCTTGAACTACCCAGAACTAGCACTAAACTCGATATTGTAGTCTGGTCCTGCTTTTCTTTAAGCATTTTGAACAGTGATCGTCAACGTGATGAGAGGGATTCGCTTCTGTGTTTGGTCCTCAATCCAGGTCATTAGCAATTTTTCCATATCTGATATAGGTCCCTCTAGCATTTTTGTAAGCTTTGTAGCTTTCAGTGGAGCCGATCCTTTAACAGCTTGGATAATTTTTTCATTGTTCTTAAGGATCGTCGTGACTATCGAGTGCGACATGCCCAAATCACGAGCTATAGCATTCACTGGTTTTCCACCTTCGGCATGTTTAATTACCTTTTGTTTCACTTCCAAATCGATACTTTTCCTTTGTCTCTTGCTGCTGCTATCACTAGAACTGGTTTTGCTGCGTTTGGGAGCCATGATGCACTTCACGGTAATGTATTTTCGAAAGTTCACATTAAAATAACGATAGTAAGTACAGTATAGTACATACATAGGCCAGTAACATAGGTGTTTATTATGACTATCAAGACATATGTACTGTATTATAGGTTATATATGTACTGTACCATTATACGCCTGGCATAGCAATTGCTTTGTACTGTATATAAGAGACATGAGATACATGTGTTGCGTGCGGGAAGCTGTGGCTTTCGCTACGTCCGGTTACGTCTGCTTCGTCCTGTTCTCCGATAGGGATTTCTGAACTCTATTATAACCTTATGGGACCGCGGACGTATATGCGGTCGCACGTTGTCCGAACGGACGTTATGCGGCGCATGACTGTAATAACAATAAAATATATTGTAGATGTTTGACACTTTACTATGTGTTTTCTACTTATTATTTAAAATACAACTGCAACTTTGGTTGGAAAAAAGATGCACGCTATATTAAGCGTCGTGCAGTTTGTGCACAGGCTAAATGCGCACATGTGCAAGAAAAAATATAGTTGGACAGGACAGGACAGGGACAGAACAGAACAGGATAGGACATTCTTAGAGAATTATATATTTATATACACACTCACTGGACCAGATTATCTATTAGGCTGAGTAGGCTGAAGCCTAGGGGCCAGGAGCTTTTGGGGGCCCGTGCATAAGGTAAAATAATTATGCAAAGGGGTTTGAAAAAAAAAATCTTAAAACTATTGCTTATTAGTTAAAGGTGGGCCCAAACACCAAAAGCCAAGAGGCCCTTCTTAGCTTAACATATATAAATGTATAACAGAAAACAACAGAAAGGGCCATGTAAGTAAAATTTATATATATATATTTTTTTTGCTTTATAGACTAAGTGGATCACGAGGAAATGATCATTCAAGATGGTAAGGTTCGCGTAAAGTAAATCGGGTCTCAAGGCGATACCCTGTCCATTTTCCGTGATGTTCCCTTCCACTACTTAGACCTAGCATTGAACATGTCATGAATTTGCCAACTTTTGTTAGGTTCCTCCCACAGCGCCTCCAGGAAATCCCAAGTACCCTTTTCAGGAAGATGATCTACGGGAGCATGTACACTGTAGACTCGTCATTCCTTACGACCTATGTTCAATGCAATCACTTGCTATTCCGCATTCTCACTAATGCTGGAGCCTCTATCCGCAGTGTATGAGGGGAGATCACGTTTCACATGAATAGCTTGCCCTCATCTGCCACGCTGCAGCATATTTGTGTAACATCTATACCTTGGGCAGTTGATATAAATATTCATGTTTAAATTCTCGAAAATCGTAGATGATTCTTTGTATAATTGCTACCCATTGATTGGTGATGCGACAGTTCCAATACCTGATACGCATATATTTCAATGCAGTTATATCTCTTTTCTTACTCCAACCCTTCTTCTTCTTCTTTTTATCTCTCCTCTTCTCTCCCCTACCTCTCTTTCTGCATCCACTGCCAAATTTATGGACGATAGAGGACGATCTCCGTAGCTCCCGCGATGATTCTGATTTGAGTCATTATTCATGATATATTAAAGTAAATGGTGACAATATCTGATCATACCAGAGAGACCATACTAGGAAAAAGGCAAGGGATGTCCCATGAGGAGTCCATCTGCCTGGTTCCACCCCGCTCGCCCCACTCAGACAGCTAATGTTCACGACTGCATACCCAGCAGCCATCCAGCCATTTACTAATGACTACGATATCATTTAACCCATGATTTGGAATTGGATTGGTGGTGGCCAGAGCATATAACACTCACTGGTGGGTTCTGCACATCGCATCTCTAGCTCCGAGATTCTCTGCCATTTTAGTTCAGATCCCACGAGAGGCCACATATCCATGGTGCATAACATGAATTTATGGATTTTGCTTGAGATTCCGTAAAAACCAGCAAGGGTGCACTTCCAAAACTGACCTGTTCGTCTTGCAACTAGCTGGCACCCACAATCACGAGCATGAGGTTACCTCCACCTCTGTCACTGCGGTCTTAACTTCCACTCATGCCTATGAGCTAAAAAAAACCACTGCGCCATGCAAATATGACAAATATGTGACATATTTAATTTTCTTAATCGTGACAAAACACTGGATATATGGACCACTCCCAGGATTAGCTGAAAGCAAAAAGCATACATTACATGGATCACTAATATCACAGGAGATGCTTGCTAAGGAAACTGATACCCAGACGAGACATAAAAAGTGGCAAAAAAGTGTTACATAATTGTAAATATTCTTTAATATGTCTGCTATTGCTAAAGCTGTATTTTGTTTTGCTGTAACATAAGCAATACCTTAAAGGACAAAATGATGCAGGAAAAGGGTGAACAAGATGCCGGCTTTATATTACATGCTTTTAATTCAGGCTAAAAATGAGAAACAATATCCTCTTACCATCTGGTCAAACAAATTAAAAACCTGGAAGAACTATGTGGGTGCATGACAACAAGGCAAGCGAACAATAGAGCATGTTTTCCAAGAATGTCGGTTCCACGACAGGAGCATTTTGGCAGCATGTCCTAATTCAACCCTTTGAGAAGAAACTGAGACAAGTTCTCGACTAGTTCTCAGTCTGAAAATGATCACTTGATCTGTTCTTGGTAAGAAGTATTTGATGTAGTTAAGAAGCAAATATCTCAGTGGGCGCTACAAAATGCTCATCGGCAAAGCTGGGTGAGACCCAACCCAACAGATCGTGTGTTAATGTTTTTTTGTTTACTTGCAGTTACTTCTAATTATTTTTTTATGCTCTACCAAAGAGACAGAGCGCGTGTTCCCATCCCTTAAATAGAGTTGTGGTCGAATTTTCTAGCACCCATCACGTGACCACCAATCATAACTCTATCTTAATTTATTCCAAAGGCCTGTCCCCTCTCGCGTCCAGTAATCGCATAACCACTATCTCCTCTTCAATATTAATGTGATTTATTAATGTGGACCATATAGACTACCACGCAATGTTGGTTCGTACTGTTTTCGTGTTACCAGCAGTCGGCTTTAGCAATCAGTCTGCGTGTCACTGTTGTGTTTACCGAGCTCAATCGGTGGAAAAGTGGTTTTCTTTGGCATTATGTGCGCTATAGATCTAGGCTTTGCCGTGACTTCTCTGACATTCCACAGCAAGCTGAGCTTGATCTCTTTGGCGTGTGTTTTTACCTGGCTCGGCATATTTTAAGGGTTCTCACATCTGGTTTCAATGTAGCAGAAGAAAAGCGGCCGGTATGATGTGCTTTCCTCCTCAGGGAGGGATGGTGCTCCTAGTAATTTACCCTCGTTTGGGCTCTTCCAAGTAATAGTTACGCCTTGTACACCTTCAGGTCTCTTAACCAGCTATCTGTCGACTGTGAGATTATCATGCACGCAGTTGACCAGGTTAAAGCTACAATTACATTCGAAGTCGAGCGATTTCCCCAAGCCTAGTGTGCAATGCTGGGTTCTCAACATGATGATGTACAGTGTAGCTTGATACAAATATAGTTACGTTTCTTTTGAATAGCTCCTACTGTCATGAACAACGTGGCGCTCTTAAGAAATTGTCAACCTAAAAATGTAAACTTGTATTGTTTTTCTCTGCATCGACATATATCAAGATATATATACATACGACCGGACATTAAGATAAATCCAGAGACGGATAGCCAGACGGAAATTCAAGCCAGACAGACAGACAGGTAGGTGGGGAGGTAACAAATTGGGTAGGCTGGTATGTTGGTAGTTATATAGGAAACAACCAGGGCCGGCTCTCGAGCGCCGACTTGGGGAGTGGGGGCCGACATTTTTTTTTTTTAAAATGAACCAAACTTGTAAAGTAAAAATTACTTGCTGATATGAAACTGATCGTTTTCCTGCATATTTATAGTATTCCCTTTTCAAATGCAGCGCATTGAGTGCCCTTCTGTAATTCAGACTAATAAAGAATTTAAAAATAAGATTTTACAAGCATAAATATATTGTGTTTTTGTAAACTGCTTCATTGAAAATAAATTGTGGAAAAAAACAGTGTAATCCAACTCAAGAGCGTGAATTTGACTCGCGCAGTACTGCACATGGGAAGGGGGGCGGGGGGGCGGCGCATCACGAGACCTTGCGCCACCTTGCTATATCCCTAGGATCAGCTTTAGTAACAACAGAAATAATCATCTATAGGTGTAAGACAGATAATGTCAACAAAAGAGAACAACAAAAGACAGATTCAGGACGTAGAACACATGGAGGTAACTTACATGTAGCGCGTAGTAAAAGTGTTCCCTTTCTCCGTTCTAAGCACATGCACAGTCAGCGTACACAGTCTCGAACTGGTGTTTGACGACTGAGTTATTTAATGCTCTCTCATTGAGAAACAGTTTCGCATAAAAAGTTCTTGCGGCGAGTGCATTTCTTGTTACAATTAATTAATGAAACGGGATTGATCTGCTCCCATTCTATCTCCAGGTTTTCAAACGTACTACATTTTGCTCGCCGCACTTGCAGCCAATCAAACGCGTTTTGGAACTGCGCTGATGCAATACCGTGATCACACTAGGCCTGGAAACTTAATACAAGTATAATTAGACCTCTGTAAACTGTGTCTAGCTTAAGCTTCATCGATCCTAGTTGTTTAAAATATGTAAAGTTACTTAACATTTGTAAACAAACGCTTTCATTTCTTTTTCTCAGCGACCCATAGCTGTACTGCTTGCATCAGGATCAGCGAACCAGAGCTGGTCAAGACCGCACTCCACCTCCACGTGGTGGTCCTGGAAACAGTCTGCAGCAGTGCAGTCTGGCTGAGCGAGTGCGGATCGCAATGGGAAGGCAAACCCGGTCCCTAAAAAATGCCGTGCTGAAGTCGGATGTGTCGACCGAAAGGTGCAGATATCACAGCTTAGGCGTAAACAGACACAACGCAACCACCGTCCTTTTCAGGGCGAACGAGGAAGAAGAATTTCTTTTTCTGACTCTCATAACTTCAGAGCAATCGCTGTATTATGTAAATAGACAGACAAGGTGTGATGTCAACGTCATTCAGTCATGTCACTATAACAAGACAGAGGTGATGTAATATTGTGGCACTGCAGAATTAACGACTGAGAATATAATGGAGTTAATCCACGTTCCGTCTTTGGTATACCTATGAACGGAGATATACTTTGTTTAGTTTAAGTAAACTGCTCTTTGATGAATATACCACAAATCTATCATTTATGGCGTCTTTATACAGAGAAAATAAACTTTGAGAGTTGTGGTTGGGGGGGGGGGAGTTGTGGGGGGGGGGGGGGGGGGGGGGGGGGGGGGAAGGGGGGGGGGGGGCCTCTGAGGTAGTTATGACCTGGATGAAAGCGCCGTGCTTGTTGAATTCACATTAGATCATTTCAACAAGTTACATCAGATTACATGAACGTCTGTATACACGCATAAAAATATCTATTCAAAGCGCATCCCGTCATCAACACGTACAAGCACGTCAGCAAACACACATACCGAAACTTCAGATCTGCGTACACGTGACACCCACTCATACAGGCATGTCTGCCCACTATAGCACGTTTCACTAGCTTTGCCCAACTTCAAAATGCTATATCTCAGCGAATATATAACGCATATAAGTGACATTTTGTGTGTGAATTTGAAATGGTATAGACCCTATGAATTAAATTTTTCATTAAAATGCGGCCATTGGTTTTAATTTTCGTTTCTTTGCGATATAATATCAAAATCCTACTTGCCAACACACATCACACACACACATATTGAAATGTCTACAGTAAATTATACGACCTCATTTGCACATTTTATCAAACAATTGGCATGATTTTAGCGTGATATTGCGTGAAATTGCACTTCTTGAACATAAAACAGTTTATATCCGGTGTTACGCACACATTGTCAATCAGTGGCGTGTCTACAAAAAGTATTGTGTGGTTAAGTTGGAAAAATGAATCTGCGAGTACATTTTATGACATTACATCAAATCACAAACAGGATTTTAAAGTATTTCTGCAATGAAGCTACTCGAGGAAAACTATATCATTCTATTTCAAACCCACAAAAGAGGACTATTCATGCCTTGGGGATAAGCAAACGATCATTGCACCGCTGGATAGCGACATCTGAAATTTTTAATTCCAGTGTTTTACACACGAAAATTAGGCCAAGAGTGGTGGATAATTTTGACAGAGAATTGATCCGAAGAGAAATTTGCAATATGTTTCACAATAATGAGGCAGTGACTTTAAGGAAATTGAAAGTTTGGTTAAGAAAGAATAATGACATTGATATTTCCAAATCTACGCTATGGAGGACTATTAGGAGTTTGGGATTCACTTTTAGAAAATATGTTGGTGGTAGAAACCTTATTTGTGAGAAGCCTCATATAGTTGCAATGAGAAGCAAATATTTACGCGAGGTCAGAGAAATGAGAAGAGATTGTTATGATTTTGTGTATTTAGATGAAACTTGGATCAATGCGCACCACAGTAATGAACGAGAATGGCAATCATCTGATGGGACAACTAAGAGACTAGTAACAAGCAGCAAAGGACAGCGCCTAATAATTGTACATGCAGGAAGCAGCCATCATGGGCTTCTAAATAATACTGAACTCGTATTTGTTTCGAAATCCACAGATAATAGGGATTATCATACAGAGATGAATGGCAAGATATTTCAAGATTGGATTGTGAATCATGTACTTCCTTCATTGGAAAGACCGTCGTGTTTGATAATGGACAATGCTTCATATCACAACGTTGTGGCACCAGAAGATAAAGTTCCTAATTCATCAAGTACTAAAGATGTAATAAAGATTTGGCTGACCAAAAACAACATTCCATTCAACGAAATGTCCCTGAAGCCTGAATTACTTGGAATTGTAAAAAAGACACAGCATACAAAGATATTTCACATAGACAAGGCAATCCATAAACATGGTCACAGATGTTTAAGATTGCCTCCTTACCATTCTCACTTAAACCCAATAGAATTAGTCTGGGCTAAAATTAAGGAACAGGTAGCAACAGAAAATAGAACGTTCAAATTAAAAGATGTTGAAATACTTACAAAAGCCGCCATCTCCAATATAGCCAGGGATTATTGGAAGAAATGTGAGAACCATGTGTTACAAGAGGAAGAGGAATATTGGACGAATGATGGTTTGTCCTTTATTCAGCCGAGATTGATTATCAATTTCTCAGAGACATCTGATTATGATTCGGATGAAGTTTAATTTCTTTAAAGATGACCTTACCGTTATTTACAAGCACAGTAGAGGAGCAACGATCCATTATGATATTTATGAACCGCAAAGTGGTGATACCTATTGAAATAATTAGATCAATGAAGGTCCAGTTTGCTAGCGCACTAAATGTCAATGACAAACAATGTCACGAGTATCTCGCATGCAGATCATTTAAGAAATCATCTTCAACAGGTATTCATATGCAAACGTGATGGCCACAGTATTGTAATAGTAGACACGCCTATGCCTAATCAATTCACAGAATCTGTGACTGAAGTGGTAACATTTCTTTTCTCGATACACAATAATTAGTATGACGACAAAGATCAAAGGATTTCATTCGTTTATGGGAACTAGACAAGATGCAAAGATATAAAGTATATATTTGTTGGGTCTAACCCAATATAACATCGTATGCAAAAAAAATGGAATTAATACGTTGGACGGTTAATCAGATAATTACATTTGTTTGAGGGCAAAGCTAGTGAAACGTGCTATAACACCAAATACATTAGTACACGTGTCATCCATATTTCCAAACGTGTCTGCTCAAATGCATACACTTAATACTTCAAGATCACAGTGTACACGAAATCTAGATGATTTAAAACTACGTATCTCCAAACTCACACGTCATGCACACATAATAAATTTTCGTACACACATAGACAATAAACTTATAAACGTCAATCACATATTCTGGAATTTTTACACAAACACACGTTATATATAAACAAGCTCTTTGTCCGCCCTTTAAACGATTCTCCTGCCAATGAAACTAAATAGCAGTTGATATTTCATTAAGTAAGAAAATTTCAGCAAAAATTGCCATCGAAAAATTTACTTTTAACCAGGGCTTTGGAGCGAAGCTCGGATCTGGAGTTTTGAGCAGTGGAGCAGCAGGTTTTTGCCTGGAGCTGGAGCACATACAATTTTGTCTGCTCCTTTGCTCCAGCTCTTTTTTTTAACATTCAATCCAACATGAGTTACATTAAACTACATGTATGGAAATGAAATAAAATATTTTATATGTGTGTTTTATTTGAAATTTGAGTTAATTTACTTCCTTTACTAAGGCTTGGGAGTCGGCAGTCGGAGTCGGTAGTTTTGTACAGAGTCGGGGTCAGTTACAAACTCCAAGACTCCGACTCCTCTCATAATTGTCAAGGGTTTCCTCCCCTTTGCTCTGCAGTAGTGGTCCAACAGTGGCCAAAACTCAAGAGTAACTAAAGTGGGTCTTCAAAGGTGTCTACCTTCGCACAAGATTACTCTTAGCACAGTTGTAGGTAGAAGGATAAAGATGCTTCTACCTCAAGGAAGTTTTCACAAGAAATTCAGAAAAGCGAGAACAATGCTGCACGAGGCTGAGCAAATGTTAAACCCCAGTGAGAATAATAGTTTAATAAAGTATGGAATAGGATTTACTGCTATACACTGGATTTGCGGACTATGAAAAGGCATTTGATAGTGTAGACAAAATCATTTTGGAAATTGTTGAGACATTATGGAGTCCCCCTGAAGATCATTAACTTAATAAAGTATATGAATTTCCAAGGTCATATCTGTAAACGTCTGTCAAAATTATACCTAAAAATTTGGCACAATGCCAGTAATGCAGAATCTATTCAGGAGAACAATCTAGAAACAAATGGAGTATAAGTAAGAAAAAGTGGAAATAGGAAACACACAGTTTGAAAATGTTTCCAGCCTTCTCCATACTGACAATCCACAATGCAGATCTCTCAAAAGTTTTCTGAACCCTCTCACTGACAGTTCATAAAACAGAAATAACAAACGTCACCTGCCTCCTCTGACTGCCAATCTATTGCACGAAACTTACAAATGGTCCCTACCTTACTTACTGACTGTCCACAACTTGAGTTCTCAAGATTTCGACAAAGAGGAAGACGATATAGTTGCTGAATGTGATATCTGGTAGCTGACATCGAGAACTGATGACCACAGTCAGGCAGGCGCAAGTCGAAACATGCTCGATCTAGTCAGTAACATAAGCTCCTGAAACATTTAACCTGACAGCGAAAGTTAAACAGAGGTAGAAGGAGAACATCCATAAGTATGTTTAAGACTACATTCTGGCAATCTTCGGAAACATAAAGGTGAAAACAGCGGACTGGAGTAATCTTCTTCGGAATTTTTGTCCTGCAAATTTTCCTAATGGCAACTGTTTATCACCAATGACATGCGACAGATTAACGAGACCTCCGAAAATAGAGGTGCAGCCACAAACGTTTCATTAACACACCCGTCTGCGTGAACCACTGGAGTGGCATGTTCCAAGAAGTCTATTAAAATAAAGTGAGTGACTATTTAAAGTTAAACAAAAAGTAAGGCATCAGTATAAGTGATACATTTCTTCTGACAGTTAAAGTTCTTGAGAATTTTTAATGTGTGGCACCGAGTTGCCGGACATTTTAAGTTCCCAGCGAGTTACAAATTACACTCACAAGTAATATTTTTTTCTTACAAGATACTTTACTTCGGTACTTTGGAAAGGTATAAATGCCTATGTCAATACACGAAAGAGCAAACAAACGAAACTCCGTATTTTATTAGGGTAGAGAATTAGGCCTCATTATGTATCTGGCTTACAATAATCCAGTTTAAGGAATAAAAAAAAAAATTGTTATAAATGATTAAAGTAGAGAAAAATGGTAATGAAAAAGAAGCACTGAAAGAAAAATGGAAGTGGTTGCAAACTATGAATATTCTAATCTATAACAATAAATACTAAATAATAACAATATATTCACTACTGAAATATAAGAGAGAGAGACAGAGAGAGAGAGAGAGACAGAGAGAGACAGAGAGACAGAGACAGAGACAGAGACAGAGACAGACAGACAGACAGACAGACAGACAGAACGAACGAACGAACTTTATTATCAAAGGGTTAAGAACTGGGCACGCAGGCCCGTCTTACATTCTGCCCTTCTTCTCTCTGTCATCTTACATACCATATCCTTTCAATCGCACATGTATTTTGAGCATTATTTAAGCATACAACATTATCAAGGTAAAATAATAACATACATTTGTAACATCCAGTCATAATCAAATTTAAGTAGGTAAAAAAATAAAAAAAAGAGGGAGAACAAGAAAAAAAAATTAATCAATTAAAATAAATTTAAAAATTTAAATTTAAAAAAAAAACAACATACAAACACACAAAATCTAAACCATTCATACGGTAAATTAGACTTAATTTGAAACGTAATCAGATTATGGTGGTATATAATAAGAACTCGTGACATTTTGGAAATCTGCTGCTGAATGACCTGGGACTTCGTGTGTTGTCAGCGCATGCGGAAAATGTTCCAACAGGTGAGCAGCTTTGAGTCCCAAACTGATACAGGGAGTGAATTGTTGACGCCTCCACTATACGAGATCCAGCTTTATGACCTATGCTCCTTAGGGAGGTAAAGGGTATTGACTAATAGATGAGAATCGTGCATATAGGCCCATCTTACATTTTGCCCTTCCTCTTACTCATCTTTTATTGCTAGTTATCCAGACATTCTCCAACATACTTAAGGTATTAGTTTAATGGCGATGCAACATTATAAGTAGTATAAAAGCATTCATTTACAGTATCTGATTACAATTAAGAAGTAAGGTATATTAAAATGAAAAACTAGATCATCAGACCCTCCATACAGTATATTAGATAATAATTCGAAATATAATCCCTTAGGGCGGCTTATAATTGGCACTCATAATGTATTTGAACAGTCTACGATTATATGAGGAGGGACTGTGCATGTTTTTCAAATCATGTGGAAGATTGTTCCAAACATGAGCAGCTGAGTAAGCCAAACAGTTCTTGTACAAATCTAGCCTCTGCTCGGGTACCTGTAACTGGTTTAAGCGGTTACTACGTTTTTCATTGAATTTTAAAAGTGGCCACAGATACGTTGGAGCATTCTGTGACAAGATTTTGTGAGCGAATTTAGCTTTGTTAAATAGGAAGCGCTTTCTAAGGGGTAATATTTTAAGATAGTTATATAGATCTATACAATGTGTTTGGTTTTTATCAGCAACTAGGTGCACTGCACGTTTTTGAAGTGAATGAAGCCTTTTTGTGTTGGATATGGAACAACCATCCCAGATTGTGGAACAATAGTCTAGGTATGTTTGTATATGAGAAGTGTAGAACATTTTCCTTGCCCCCTCATCCAGGAAGTGTTTGATTTTGGCTAATTGGTAAACTTTTTGTGCCGTTAGCTTTGTGAGTGCACTTACATGTGAGTTCCAACTTAGGTGCTGGTCAACAGTTAGACCTAGAGGTTTATGTTCATTTACGTTTTCAATAAGTGATGTTCCAATTTAGAGCTGAAGTGTAGTTTTCTGCAAGTTTTGTAGTTTTTGTCTGGTTGATATTAACATACATTTCGTTTTACTAATATTTATTTGCATTCGATTCTCGTTGCTGCACTTAATTAGATTATGTGTATCATTTTGTAAAGATAGTTCTAGTGAGGTGCAACTTTTGTCACTAGTATAAACAGTACAGTCTTGGAAAAAATATCCGCAAACAGGTCACAGGATGAATGTTTGATGTGCAGAGGAAGATCATTAATGTATACGGTAAAGAGAAGAGGGCCGAGAATAGAGCCCCCGAAGGAACACCGATATCGGGACAAACAGATTTGGGTGGACAAAGAATTATTGTAAGACACCACTTGTTGTCTGTCTGTCAGGAATGATTTAATTAACTTCACCAGCTTCAGATTTACTTTCATTGTTTCCAATTTTTTGATTAAAATAGTGTGATCTATCATATCGAATGCTTTTTTAAAGTCTACAAAAGAATTGCTCCACATAAATTATCGTTATTGATGTTTAGATGCCAGTTATCTTTTCATTTTTGTTAAGGCTGTGTGGCATGAATGTTTTTGGTCTAAACCCCGACTGACTATCAACTAGCAGGTTCATTATTGAGCTAGGGTGTTCCATTGCTGTTTTGTGTATGGTGTTTTTCCAGTGGTTTTGGATAGCGATGATATAAGAGAAATGGCCTATAGTTACCAAGGTTGCTATTATCTGATGAACAGGTTTAACTAACAAGAGGGTATTTTAGCGATTTTTAAAGGCAGATGGAAAGTAACTCCTTGCGAGACATTGATTATATATGTATGTTAGTGTATCAGTAATAGCTGGGTGCAGCATAACGCAGTATTCGATTACTGATTCCATCAAGTCCCGATGAGTTATTATCTTTAAGATCAATAAGATAGTTTATAAACTTCGTTAACTGTTATAAAAGGAATGTCGCATGGAATAGTGTTTAGTACACTTGTTACTCGCAAAACGTAAGATAATTCGCCTAAAGTCACAAGGGATAAAAGAAGGTAATGGCGGAATTTTATATTGGGGGGGAGGACTCGGCCTGAAAATGATTTCTGAAGTCTGTAACAAAGTAAATGAAGTATTGGGATTTTGTAAGTTGGCGAATTTCTTTTGTTCACTAAGGTAATTATTTTGCCTTCCATATAATTTCTACTGTTTGCTTTTGCTTTGAACTAATTACTAAAGTAGTTTTTCTTTTCTCTGCGAATTAAATATTGTACTTTGTTCCTTGCTGCCCGATATGTAATAATGTCCTTATTTTTGTGCGCTCGGTCCCTCTGCCTCATAGCGGCAAGTACTTCTTGTGTGATAAATGGAGATTTTATTTGTCTTTTTACGCGAATTTCTTTAGTAGGCTCATGCTTATTAAAAATACTATAAAATGTCCGTGTCCAATATGCAATGGCGTCATCAGGATCAGGAAGTTGGTAAACATCGGCGAAAGGCGCATTTCGCAAATCATTTAAAAATGATTCTTGGTTGAAATTTTTTTAGACTTCTATATTCAATACTGATGTGTTTATATTTTGGAGATTTGTACCCATTTTTTGCCCAAGTGCAACATATGGGATAGTGGTCACTCATAGCAATAGTAGGGATGGAACATTCTATAATGTTTTCTGGACAGGTTACATATATATTGGGTATAAAATGGACAAATGGAAAATTCCTGGGGGACCTGGATTTCGCAGATGATGTAGCATTCTTAAGTTCAACATCAAGACAATCCCAAGAAGCAATAAATAATTTGTGTCATCTCTCGGTTAAAATAGGTCTCCAAATAAATGCCTCTAAAACTAAAGTTATGAACTTTTCTAACGAGACCTTTGATATCATCTTGAACGGGGAAAAACTACAGAAAGTTGAAAGTTTCAATTATTTAGGCAGTAAAATGACTCAGGATGGTGACACAACAAGAGAAATCCATACTAGAATTGCTTTGGCAGCTAGCGCCTTCAATAGATTATCTAACATTTGGAAATTACGATCATTGAATATACATACCAAGCTTCGTCTGTTTAATTCAAATGTTATCTCAATGTTAACATACGGCTGTGAGAGTTGGAAAATAACAAAATCATTGGAGAACAAGCTGAATACATTCGAGAACAAATGTCTTAGAAAACTCATGAACATCAGTTGGAAAGAATTCAAGACTAATCGACAAATAAGAGAAGACTCTAGGCAGAAATATGTCTCCGACTATATAAGGAAAAGACGATGGTCATATATCGGTCATGTCCTACGAATGCAAAACAACAGAATACCACTACAGGCGCTCACTTGGGTTCCTGAGGGTAAGAGGAAAAAAGGAAGACCAAAAGAAACACTCAGAAGAACAATAATAAGAGAAGGAAGAACGTTGGGCCTAAATAATGTGCAAGAGCTAAGAGGAGTGGCGTCACAACGAACAACCTGGAGAGCACTGGTTTCTGCCTTATGCGCCGTGTTTGGTGCTTAAAGAATTTATTATTATTATTATTATTACATATATGTGATCGATCAGTGTAGATGATGTTTTTGTTACTCTGGTAGGTTTGTTGACTATTTGTGTCATGTTATACGATGCTATGATGTTGGTCCATGTTTGATTTGGCTTATGCATATCAATATTGAAATTACCAAGAAGAATAATTTCATTGACTGTAGTGATAACTTTATCCATCATGTTCGTGAAATCTTCAAACCATGTTGTTCCTGCACTGGGATTTCGATAAAGATATCCTATTACAATGGGTCTTTGCTTTTGTGGCTTTACCTCTAACCATATGCATTCAATATCTATGGTCCTCTCCATTGGCTGTACCATCAGAAGGTATCAAGCAGCACAGTTCTTTATAAATACGGTCGTTGTCACAATATCGCGCAACTATATCTAGGCGCGCCACGTCATTCACATCGACACTTTCGTCAAGAGCGACACTAAATACAACAGCTTGTTGTAACCCGGTTGTTTGTTTTACCGTTACATTTTCAGCCATATCAGTTATGCGCCTCTCCATTGATCTCGCAGAAGCCGGTATTTCTCGAATCCGAGACAGTATTGTTTCTTTATTTGGTAAATCACTAAACAAAATTTCAGCACTGCTCAAAAAAGTTTCCTTGATGTATTCTCCATCTGTGAAAGGTTTGCCCTTCGAAACCACACACTGTGCAATTTTTTAACTACACTCGGTAGCTTTATTTTTGGTTCCGATTACTTGACTAAAAATACTACTTTGTTTTTTGTAGCCACAACACAGCCATTTTTATGGCTTCACTTTTCTCAGAGTTTTTAAACATGGACTGATGTTTGGTTTGATAGTGTCTTTGTACACTTGACGTACGGCACACGACACTTTCATAACATAAAGCACAAACAGCACGATCTTTTTGTTGTATGAATCCATATTCGTTTGTCCAAAAGTCTTGAAACGAGCGTATATCAAGTTTTTGTCTTTTTTGAGTCATTTTAACGGTACCGTATTACTTAATAACAACACCAACTTTTGTGCTGCGGTCAACGGACTGTACGGGCATGAGTATGCAACAGCCGAGAGAACTGTGGAGGTGGTGGTGGTCGGGAGAGAGGGGAAGGATAGGACGGAAATATAACTTCGTCGAGGTCAGTCATTGTTGCTCCAAACTCACACTGGGAGTAAAAAACTGCGAGCGAAAACGAAATAAATACGCTCGTCCAGGCGCTAGCCAGACACTATTGCGTAATTATGATATTACGTCTCCTCTTGCCCGTCAAAATTCGCTTGGCATTCTTTACAAGAATCTCATCCTGCAAACTACGGTAGCAGGTGGACGCCAGACTAGCGGGCTCTGCAAAGTATAACCACTTCCCTTGAAATTCGTTGAAGAATGTTTGTTCTCGGAAACGGTCCATAAAAACGAAGACTTACGTGCAGTATAGTATGATCAGGCCTTTAGTTTGCATCAGATCACACATTCTTACCTCCAATGTCTAAATACTTTCGTTTTGAAGGATTGTAAAAACAGGTACAGCTTTAAAAGAATTATATGCTTCTATTTAATTAAAAATTCAATTTTTTAAAAATGAGATCATATACTGTACAGTATTTTAATTCACTCAGCGTGCCATTGAAAATCGTTCCACGTGCCACGCTTGGCACGCGTGCCGTAGTTTGCCGACTCCTGCTCTAGATCGTTTCTGCGGCGATAACTGAGAGAAGTGGAAATATAGACTGCTAAACCTGTCTCTAATTGTCTACTAGAATCTCGCCGAATAGTTTTAAAACCATTACGTGCAATGTCACCATCTGTTATTTTCTCATTCAGACGACTTTCTGAAAGCCCAAAAACATGGAAATTTTGATTGAGAACTTGTGTGAGTTCTGGAAGTTTACCTAGAAGATGGTTTACGTTCAGATGGCCAAGTCGTAAACCATTCATGGTTAGTAACTGTTCATAAGTACCTGGCATTTATGTTATGTAAAGAAGCTTGCGCTCAAATACTAAATTTAACAAATTTTACCAATGAAGGGGAATTAATGGTGGTATTAATAAGTGGGGCACTTTGAAAACTAATTACAAACAATTCAGCCAATTGAATTACGTCAAAAATAGGTGAAAAATGAAATAAATCAAGCGCTCATATCAGACAGGCAAACAGTGTGGAGAAAAAAAAATTATATATAATATATATATAAAACAACAATCGACAGTTGCTGGTGTTAAAGAGACAACTAGTGAGGCCAACAGTCGCTGTTAATATGGAGTAGAGGGTTGTTGAAAATAGAAGTGCGGTGGATTTGGCCGTGATAGATGATGCATTTGGTAGAAAGCGGGATGTTGAGGTACTGTTGTTGAATAAGTGGGGTAGTCCGGCAAGTACGACCTCCAAGTGTAAGGTGCATAGTCTAAGAGTCGTTGTTGATGTAGGAAATGATGAAAGGCTGGGTATGTGGGTTGATGTGGGTAAACCTGTGACGACAGCAATGAGCGGGGAACTCTCATTGGTGTCTGGGACGACAACGGACATGGTGACACTTCTGTTGATGAAGGCTGAGCAGATTGAATTGGATCACTTACAGACCTTTGGGAATGGAGTGGGTCAAGTCGGTGTTGTCGAGGAGAGTCGTCTGTGGTAGAAGGTTGTTGAAGGCAGACATTGTTGGTTTCCTGCACATCCGTGGTGCTAACAAGAGGTATAACGTGATGATCCTGATTGTCTGATGATTTTGCGCGACTGGTGTTTAAAGTTGTGGGTAGTGATGGAAAATGAAGGTCATAATTTGCGTTAGATGAGTAGCTATTTGTATTCACGTGGCGTTTGGATGGATATATGGATGCTGATGTGCGAGTTGTGCCTTTGAGGGTGCTTTCTAGATATTTTATATTTGTCGCCAACATACTGGTCCCTTGACTGGACATGTAAAATTTCGCCACTGTAAGCGGGATAATAGAGAAAAGAGAACTATTTGTGGGCAGTATGGGAATAATGGACCCAAAATAGGAATGTGATCTCGTTTAGGTCTGTCTGTGAGAGTTCAAATAGCTTTGATTGAATCTCTGATTACATGTATTATGGGTGCATAGTTACTCTAGTTACAGAAGGATCAGCAAAACAGTTTAAGGAGGGTCCAGTAAGTCGTGTGTTGATGCCCATTTCTTGAAGTCTAACAGAACACCGAATCAGTATCACCAGTTACTAGTTTTGAATGTTGAAGCTCCTCTTGGTTTGGTCCCCAAAGATGAGATTTGTCTCTGTTCGTGTGGGTGCCAGTGATAACAGCTGTTCTCTCCCTTGTTCCGTTGTCTGTTGGCGCTAGAAGTCTTGTGGGTAGTGTGCTGGCAGCTGCCGGTCAAGTGGCGGGTGCGATCTTGAAATATTTGGTCCGAATTCTGCAACACTGGCTGCAGATTTTCCGGAGTGTCCAGGAATTACGTTCATAAGGCGTAGTAATCTGAAATGAAGTATTTTGTTTGTATGAGGTCGAGCTCTCCGCGCGTTTTTGTTTGTGACCCAAGTCGTGTTTGCTGTTGTGTAGTCTGACTGCTGAATGTGTGTTTTTTGCTGTTTCGTAGCGACTTTTTAGAGACAGAGATCAGCCAGACGCTGTATCAT
>JAMPIV010001620.1:0-22500 GCA_024509875.1 Oreohelix idahoensis
ACCCTATAACTACGATCGCACTCTGCGATTTTATTTTGGTCATCTAGTGTATGTGATGTTTATTTATATGGCTTTATGTCTAGGATAAATGAATGTATGGATAAATGCGATTTGAAGAACAAATACAATTTAAATTTCACTTAACATCGAATAAACCAAGGACTGGTTTAATAAGGCTTATGATTATATATATATATATATATATATATATATATATATATATATATATATATATATATATATAGATATATATATATATATATATATTAACAATTTAATTTCCTGTCCCTCAATTTTTTTAGGGACAGGAATGGTTTAACTTAAAAAATGAAATAATTATGGTTTTTTTATATCAATTTAACTTAACCACCATAAGGACATTAGTCCAAATATATCTCTAAAATATGGTTATTGTTTATACACGTTTATTCCACTGGTGGAGGACTACTGTTATCTGAAGAGTCACTAGTTGGGAAAACTTGGTGGTATTCACATCATATCACCAACTGTTACAGAATAGGATGGAGACGAACCTATTCTGAGCTAGCAAGTAAGCCCTGAAGATATAGGCTACTCTTAGTATCCGGTAGACCCTGGATGACTGGTTGTATGAAACAGCAACAAGATCCACTGCGTGTATTCTGGAGTCGCTATTTACGAATATGCTTAGAAAAAAGAAACAACCGTATGTTTGCCTCATACTTCTGCATCTCCGACTTCTTACCAACTTGAACAGGTGATGTAATCCCTGAAACAAGAGAACAAGCCTCCCTACGTCTCCAGCTGACAATCTCCACCACTAAACCAATTTAACATCATTAAACAAGTAAATGTATCGATAAAAAAGCTAACTAAATTTAGCTACATCTTTAAACTTATACTGAGACTTCTTAATAACAGTGGGTACTCTTTTCCCACATATCTCAACGCCCCAGTCAAATTACAATCTCTTCATCTTCCAGCTGAAAATCGCAATCTTTTTCCTTTCCGTCCATATGTTAATATACCAATAGGTCTGAAACTGCCAGTGACTTTCTCGTCTTACATGTCAAAATATGTACTATGACAATATTTTCAGAACTCAGAAATTTAGTATTAATTTTGACATCCCTTGATTCGTGCTTAAGTTAATGCATGTAGACATTGCTCTCTGCGTCACCTAGTATTGTCGCAATGCTTCCACTAAGGCAAAATTTCCTTACATACACACGACAATGTTATGGCGCCCTATCTGGGGTTGGCCTCTACATCATAATACTGTATTAAAAAAGGTTATTCATCTTACCGCAATCAATGAAATAAATTTATCATCAACACAATGTTAAGGTTTAACAGGCCTGTCTCATTTGGTCACTTTCTAGACAGCTGCTTCTATAGATGCAATGTGGCAATTTATTGCTCAGCTGTGAATACCTTTGCACCTTTTGTATGAAAAATCGCTATTCATTGATGTGGCACCCTGGTCCTATATAGGCAGATGCTGTAGTGTTTTATTCTCCTAATGTCTAATCTAGGAACAATAATCCAATCAGTTTAAACTACACCGATTTTGACTCTTATTTTTTTGGAAAATAACCCAAATTCATTTATTTTTGAAAATCCCAAACAATTTTTGTACGTTTATTCAGTTATAAGTTCATCCCTCTGACTTCTAACATTGACTGTTATACTATGTGGTCGCTTACGCTGGCAAACTTCAAAGTTGGGCAGATATTCCTCTCCCTCCTTTCTCCTAGTAGTGTCTATAAAATGTGGCAAGCCCAATGTGACTTGATTTCCAAGCACAACGACTAGAAAAATGTTACTTTTAAATTGAGCTGGGATATCTGTGTGTTCGGTAAATCTGTGTTGGCAAATTTTATTTTAAATGCGATGTTAACTCATGTCACTTTTTGAAGCTATTCTAAAAGATGAAAAGTGATTATTAATCAGGCTAATGTCCTTTATCTATCCAGTAGATTTTCATTTACGGTTCTTTATCTAAGTTTTCATCTTTGTACTTTTCTCCTTTATTTATACGTCTTGATACGTTTTCATGGGATAATAGTATAGTATTGAATAATAAAACATTATTGCTTTTAATTCCTATTTTCTGTCTTTTTCCTTTTTATTCATCTCCTTCAATAGAATGCATAACATTATCTACGTTTTCTTCTGTTTTCTTTAGTCTTTATACCTATTGCTCGCCCCTTGCTATAACTCATATGTGTTTCGTTAGTTTCAGTTTTGAAAATACCCAAGTGGGTTTTTGACTTTTTCCTACTATAACCCCTCTCTCTCTCTATCTGTCTCCCGTCTTTTTTTTAAAGAAAACACGAGTTGTTCCGTCTTCCAAAACGGTTTCATGTTATATTTAAAAATTAGTACGGAGCAACGAAAAAGTATTTTTGTAAATCGGGGTATGGGTACCTTCGCGTGGCGATTATAGTTTCAAATCGCATACCTCTCGTTGGCGTTTTTGATAATGCGACGTTCTGAAAAACGACGTCTAACGGCAACTGTCGCATGTTGTATTTGTACTAATAATAGATTCTTAGAATACGTTAGTTAAAAAAAATTCAAGGAGTGTCCAATATTTTTGCATTAGATTTTATCGTCCTTGACAATTTTCAAATTTTTTATAAGTAGCGGTTTTATAAACGGTAACTTTACGTCCACTAGAATTTGACTTTTGAAAAATATGAGTAGTGTAGGGCACTGGTTAGCTATCTTGGCGTATTGGAACATAAATTTTCAAAATACCGTATCATCATTTACAATTTGATAGGGAGGGTTTAAAAACGGTGCATTTGTTACTACGGAGGGGGGGGGAGAGATGAAGAAAGAAATGATATACATTCTTAAGTATAATACTTAAATATTACATCTTTCAAAGCAGTGTAAATGTCCTTATATAAACATATTCACATCAAAATTTTTGTTAAGTTTTCAAGCTTTAAACCAGTGTAAAAGTTCTACGTGAAAATATTCATTTTAATTAATTAAAGTTTCAAACTTTTCCACAATTGTAAATATAAATAAAACATAAATGAATGTATTTTGTGAACACTTTTCTAACAGTGGAAATGTAAATGTAAAACATATTATAACTGTATGTTTAACCTTTTCATTTAAATTGTAATGTAAAGCTAAAGCTATTCAGTTTTAAATATAAAGGAAGTTTTATCCCGATGGATTAAACTTAATTCTCATCGAGGGTAAATTCTGACATGGGATGGTAGAATAGAAGAGGGGGGCATATTAAATGTGTCGGGAAAACGCTCTACTCAGAAGAGCGTTTCGTTTCTATTTCTTATTACCAGTTATGTGGTCGTAGCGAAAAACAAAAAGTACTATCTCTGGAACCAGGTGAATTTGTAGAAGTGGACTGATGGTTTTGCGAGATGCCGTCATAAAAGGTCTTATAGACAGACGCAGAACCAACTTAGCCGTTACCTCCATCTCCCTTGAACGTTCTGGGAACATGCGGCGCCTGAACTTTGATCAGAAGACGAGCGAGAGCAAAGTGAAAGGAACTGGACCCAGCGGGGGGAGAAGAAACTACCATTGGCAGTTAAGTGACAATATTCGCTGCCAAAAGTGACCTCCTTTATTCATTTAAAAATCCCAATCAAGTGATGAAAACTTTTCCATAAATATTCAATTTTATTTTCCAACTGTTTAAAACTTAAAGTGATTATTAAATTTAGTTTTTTTGTCATGTTACAAATTTAACTTCGATTTAAATCCTTTTAAATGTTTGTCTCAGTCAAAGTTACAAAACACACACTCTAAACAGAGCTATGTATATTACAATAATAATTCCACTTATTAACTCAGCGGTAGGGCTTAACGAGCTAGAATAAACCATTGGCTAAATTCTTCATAAAAGTGTCGGCATATTATAGAATTAACGTGCTTAGCGCCAGCCAGCAATTGTTTTCGCTTATCTGAATATCTTATGAAGACTCCCATGTGATAGACGCTTTACTACTCTTCTATCTACATTTCTGCCAAGAGTAATCGTGTCGGGTAAACGATAGACTCAATTGAAGCCTATAATAGATACTCTTGAGTTTTGGCCACTGTTGAACCACTACTGCAAAGCAGGGAGGCAATATACCGTCACACCCGACCTGTTTTGTTTGAATATGATTGAGCGTCTATTTAGCTCGTAACACACACGAAGCGTGGGAAGGGGGGCAGGGAACATAATCTGACCATTTTCTCAAACTGTTTTCACGAGAAATAGTTCGCAAAAGACACCAGACTGCTATAGTGAAGAATTAGAATTCAGAATTCCTTCTTAATATACCAGACACTTTTTATTGGAGTATTTTATCAGTACTTACAATATAGCTCAAGAAAGAAATCTCTAGCATTTTTAAAATAAGGAAACCGGGACTGAGGGAAACTGAAGGACCACACACGAAGTCAGAGAACTTATTAAATTAACGGCACCCCAGACGCGTGTAAGACGCAGATTCAAGTATCTTTTATTCATCTGAGCAAAAAGGTCTGTGAGCCAGGATTGGCGTAATTTGTTATTTACATTTCATATTTTATTATCAACATGTGAATTAACATGTATATATGTATATATTACCATGTGAAGTTTACTATGTGGAACTCGCTAGTGGTTGTCACAGTCATTTGAGACTGGCAACCTCAGCGTATAGAATGAGGATTTATGAACCACCACTGCACGGGCTGGTGATTGCTTTGCTTTATTTCGTAAAGAGAGCTAAAAGCATAAAGTAGTTCCAGGTTCCCTATGGACCAGGGAGTGAAAGATGAAAGAAATGATGTACATTCTAAGTATAATACTTACAATTTCAAAGCATTGTAAATGTCCATAATAACATATTCACTTTAAAATCAATGTAAGTTTTCAAGCTTTAAATCAGTGTAAAACATAAATGAAAACATATTCAATTTACAATTTGTGAACATTTTTCAATCAGTGGAGATGTATATGTAAACAGACTCTATCTGTATTATTAACCTTTTCATTTAAATATAAAGTAACTATGAAAGCGTTTTCTATTTAAATATAAATATAAAGAAAGTTTCATCCCGTGGGATTAAATTTAATTCTCATCGAGGGTAAAGTCTGAGTAATTTGGGGATGGTGGTACGGGGAAGATAAGAACCAATAACTATGGGTTGGAAAACTCCATACACAGAAGAGCTTTTTGGTATATTCTGTTACCATAGTTATTGGTGGTACCAACAGAAAGTACTATCTCTGGAACAAGAAGAGAGAACCGTGGCCTAAGCTTTTAAGACGAAGGACCCACGTGGTAGACTCTCCTTGACATTTCTGGGAGGAAAAACGAGCTACCCCCGACAACCTTGATCAGAGAACGAGCGTGAGCAGAGTGAAAAGAACCAACCCATAAGGAGCAGAAAAAACCGTCAAGAACAACCTATAAGAAGGAGTAGAACCGTCATTGGCAGCAAGGTTCAAAATCTGTGCTGCCACTTGAACTTCTTGTAACATCTCACATTCCATTAAAGACCATGATGATAACTTTTCTTGATCCATAACTATTCAAATTATTTTCCAACTGTTAAAACCTAAAATGATTATTAAATTTTGTTATTTGTAATTTTACAAATTTAGCTCCATTTTAATCATTTTAAAGTTACTGCATGTTTGTCTCAGTCAAATTTACTACACACACACTAAACAGACCTATACTAAAATAATAGAATTCCACTGAGTAAATCAGGGTGGGGGCTTTTAAAACGAGCTGAAAGTAATAAATAAGTGCTTAAATCAAACCTTTACAAAAAGCGTCGGCAGAATTGCAGAGTTAACATACTCAGCCAAAGCAGTATTGTTCTCACTTATCTGAATATCTTGTGAAGAACTCCCTTTGTAATAGAAGTGTCATCACCTTTCTATCTACATCTCTGCCAAGAGTAATCTTGTGCAAAGGTAGATACCTTTGAAACCCATATTAGATACTCTTTGAGTTTTTTTGCCACTGTTAGACCACTACTGCAGAGCAGGGGGAGGCAATACCGTCACATTAACTGACAGGTCTATGATAATTCAGTGTGCTTAACCGACAGTTCCATGATAATTCAGGGTGTTTAACATGACGATTAATGGGTAAAGAATTTATAATACTACCACTTGGGCAGGAAAATATAATAAAAGGCAGAAAGGGGTGAAACTTGATTTCAAGATTAGGTTCTTAGACATATGAGGTTAGAGACTAAAAATCTGATATGACTGGCAGACGGACGGGTTTAGTGAAAGACGGCTTCCTCAAGCTAGGAAATTAATGAAGCCGTATTTGTATTCAGTCTATGGGGGAGCCTTGCGCGACATTCCAATCTCAGACGAAGAATACGGAGTCGAGCACAGTGAAGGCAGATCCAAACCATTAGAGACCGAGGTTCATGACCCACTTGATCGCAGCGTCCAGAATGAGACAGGACAACCAACCACGCTTCACTATCAGCCTGGGGCTGAAAAGATAAGTTCCCTGTTGAAAAGGGAGCCCACCATATCAATGTATTAGCACTAGCCAGTAGATGATGAAAATACTTGAATTGTAAGACTTATCACAAACAGCTTACACACTATTTCCATCAACAATAACCATAATTCATCATCAGTTTCATGTTAATTTTAATTAAACCAATTGGGTGTATATATTGTACCCCATGACTTCTGTATATTCACTTATGTGTTTTAAATATTGTCTGATGTGTATCTTCTTCTTTTAGAAGGGAGGTTGCTCGTAAAATATAATATATCATAATCCCAGTATAATTAAGGATAATAGATGACTGAGAAGGGGGGGGACTACGGTAGCGAGATGAGACCAAATATTCTCCTAACAAACTTTTCCAGACCTTGTCTAGTTTGGAGAATTTACACTCTTGTCTCCCTTCAGCCGGTGGAGGAACCCGACAGGACTTCTTGAGCCAAATCTTCCTCTGGGTGATCCATGCAAAACTTTCACTTAATTTATATTTATTATTTCTAACTACTATAGTTCTTATCCTTCCTATGCTACGCCACACAGTTCCCGAGGGTCTCTAAAGAGACAAATAAAGAAATGGCCAACAGCATCCTCAAGCATGTCGTACCAGACAACTAACATGAGGTTGTGCATGGACCTGGCAACCTCAGAACGTAAACCAAATTGCCACAGAAACCACCACTACATGAGCATGTGACTGCTTGATGCAGACTTCCTACAAGGGGACCAGCTACAGTGGGGGCGCCACACACCATAAACAGCATAAAGGTAATCACCACAGATCACTAACCCCTTCCCCATTTTTTCTATTTTTATTTTTTGTAATACTGAAAAGAAACCTCAGAAATTAGGTATCCGAGGAAGGTGGTTGAAGTAACAAGAAGAGACATGGTACGAAACCAGACGATACGTCAAGGCCTTAAATCCTACCCCCTGCAGACCCAAGTAGAACAGTCCCAACTAAGATGGTTTGGCCATGTCTGCAGAATGGGAGAAGATCGGCTACCACGACAAGCATGGGAAACAAAGAGCCAGGGATCCAGACCCCCAGGACGACCCAGAGTCCGCGGGGAGGACAACATTAGACAATCTTTGAAGGACCGAGGACTAGAATGGAACCAGGCCAGGAGGAAGACAGCCGATAGGATAGTCTGGCGCTCTCTCTTCCAAACCTCTACACCTCACGGTAGAGAGGAACGACTAAGTAAGTAAGTAAATACTGAACAGACAGTAACGTAATCGAAATTGTTAAATTACAGTGTTGCCACAACTGGGTTTTTTATTTTACTTGATTTGGGATTTTTGGCTTCCGTCTGGGTATCTGGGTATATTTGTTTCCAAAATCTGCCATTAATCTGGTATATTGACAATTGACATTTACAAAGTATGTATATTCTGTGCACTGAACATTATATATTATATTTATATTATAATTAAATGTAAAAAATTATGTGCTATATATTTTTTTTTCCACTTAAATTTAATTCTTATTTTTAACCACATCAATGACGTTGTTTTTTTTTTACTCGTTTACATCAGCTATCTATTTCCTGTTATTCTGTTAAAAATGTTTCCCTTATATTATAAATCCACCAAAACTCGCCCACTCTAGAAGTCAAGTTAAGAGTAAGGGACGTTATTAACTAGACGAAAAAGTCAGAAATCGGTCCTTAGCTTTACTCAAACTCTGCTGCTTCTAAAAAAAAAAAACCGTGGTTGTTAAACAATCACGCGTACTAGCGGCCTTGAATAAAATACCATATATCTCATATATCTGACAAAGATGTCTATCAGAACAAATTGCACGTAACTCTATGATGCTGTGGAAAGAAAACCAGTGCTGTATGTGTGTGGTCAAACACCCGGTAACTAAGATCGTTGTCTAGAGATAATTAATGTTTATACCCTAACTTCACAACACAAACTCACACACTCTCTATGTAGATGAAAATTCAGATTCAATATCAGACTTTAGACTTTTATCTAGACTCAGACTTAGAGTTCAGTCCCGCGACCAGCGACCATTATGTCGTAGATTTTACCAGATAGGTAATAGATGTTTATAGCCCTGTCTGAGCAGAGGTGATAGTGATAAATATGTGAGAGTAAAGGGTAAGAAATAGTTTTATCACGAGGTCATCGTGTAAGAGAAAGGACAGTCTCTGGATAGAATAATTTATCTAAATCCAGCCTATCTGGACGACTAAATTCAAATCCGACGCACTTTCTCTCCTTGTATATGAAAATACACGTTACACTGCACTCACTTGCACACAAATTCTGTGACAAATACGCACGAACGTGAAAACAAAACTATGAATAACATATAATGGATAGGGGGTTGACCGACACGATAACTAAAGGTTTAATAAAGTTTATTATCAATAGAAGATCACAACAATAAGCATATACATCACTAGATCATGGTTTACAGATAAAATTGCAAAAAGAAGAAATTAATCAAATAGGTTCTCTCCTTCTGGTAAAGGAAAAAAAAGACGATCCCTACAGAGGTTAATTAACCCAAAAGATCAAACGTTAATAACAATAAAGTTATGAAATAGTAAGTATTGGAAAAGAATAGGTTCCTAATGTAATCTATCCCTTGACTATTCAGATTAGTGAGAGATAAAAAAAAGAAAGAAGAAACCACATATAAGTATATGATGTTAACAAAAGACATAAGTTTCTTTCTCCGTTCATTCAATTCACACCCATTCAGTGGCCACTTTCAGACTTTTGCTTACCCCATTAGTTGTCGCCGGCATTCCAAGGAAAAATACACTAATAAGTAATACGACTATTTAGTGTCAAATTTAAGTTTTGCCAAATCCAGCCCGACTCGCCGTAGTTGCTGACTGCAAATTTCACTAGAGTCGCTAGAGTCGGTGATTTAATTTGTCCTGGATAGAATAAGTTATCTATGCCTTCAGTTGGTTTAAGTAAGGTTCATGCGTGGTGATCGCCGACGAAGAATGAATAGAAACATATATATATATATATATATATATATCGCCTATATATATATATATATTATATAAATTATATATATATATATATATATATATAATATACCCCCCCATAAAACTATATATATATATCTCTATATATATAATTCCTAAGTTGTTTAGCCTCAGGTGGCTGAGACGCTAGGTTAAGTTACACAAATGTTGCTGACAATATATTTCGCCACAGCTGGCTGATGAGATTGATACAAGTAAATCTGGTAATAGTTCTGGTCCAGTTAATATTATAATTTAATGGTTCTATTCTGGTTTCTCTCATGAAAATGAGGAAAATTGGACCACACAGGTCACATCAAGAAGCTCATCAATATTAAATATTCCTGGATGCTTATAATATTATAAGTTCGTATGATCATAAGTTCATATGGCCATTAAAAAACCGCTAGTACTCAGGTTGATCAGCCTAGATTTTAGGAAAGAAAATATAAACATTTAACCAAATTATCAATATCATATCTAACACGTGTTAAAATAGGACCTCTTCACCACTGTTATAAATTAGATTTAAAACACACGTGTCTAGCTTATCCTATCGTTTTTTAACGCGTGATATAAATACTAGTCATTTTTTTAAAATTACATAAATGGATAGAAGTAAATAATGTATACCGTCAGTAGACAGTTATTTAATGTATGTACTAGTCAATTTAAAACATCTCTTACTGGGAAATAGCGAGTAATTAAATTCACTTTACGGCTGAAAAAGATTTAGCCATAAGTTATTTAATTAGCACATAAAATCTCAGTGAAATATAATTAAAACTTTAAACACACTAAATCAATTACAGGCTAGTATATAAATTACCGCAACCAGAAAAAATGAAACACTCCACGAAAATCTAATAATTTTCACTCGGTACGAGAAATCTAAGATATCGAGCAAGTGAATTTCAGATATATTTCTGAACAACTGATCATGGCTATCGGAGAGACATGGTATATATCCGTAAATTGCGTTCTATCGCTCTCTAATGCCAAAGTCACACACCTACTGCCAGACCCGAGCCCATTTGCCGTTCGATTCTTGAATCAACGGTAATTTTACCACCTCTGCCGCCGACAACCTCTTATTCTTGACGTTCATCATCTCCGCCTTGCCGAATATCAGCTACGCAATTAATTCCCCTGAAAGTTTTACAATCCAAGGTCCGTATCAGACTTAACATCGCCCCTGATCAAAGAATCTATTACGCCATGCTCCGCGCTCTCTCTCTGTGTTCTACCGTGCTTAATTGCCAAACGGCTCACGTGTTAATTGCACTTGTGAATCCGGCGTTCCTGTAGCAATAAATAAAATAGATGGGGAGGGGGCAAAAGAGGATGATCACTGCTGCACTATTTCCATCTGTGACAATAAATATGCACGATAATTGAGAGTGTGAAAGGGCAGAATGTTAGACGGTCCTGCGCGCCAATTCTTAACTCTTCGAAAATAAAGTTCGTTCGTTCGTTCTATCTCAAATACAAAGGAAGACACAGGCAACGCTTAAACATATTACACGTGCCCAAACCAAGGCTTGACTTATTCAAGAAAAGTTTAGCATTTTCTGCTGCTCATCTGTGGAACAATCTTCCACACGACCTAAAAAACACGCTTAGTCCATATTCATACAATCGCAGACTTTTCAAATACATCATGAGTGCAGATTATATGCCACCCTAATTTAGTTATGTTCCCAAATCATTTTCTAATGTGATGTGTATTTTTTAAGGATTATTCTGCCCTGTTCATTATTGATTATGATAAAGTCCTGTAAATATGTGTAACTGTTATACTTTTACAATGTTAGGATTTTACTTTGTTTTATTGCATTGATTTGGTTTACTGTTATTTTTTTTTTTTAAATAATATTGAAAATGCAAGTGTAGGATAAATGAATTCAGTATGGGAGACGAGAGAAAGGATGGGCAGAATGTTAGACATGCCTGCGTGCCCTATTCTAAATCATTTAAAGATAAAGTTCGTACGTTCGTTCGTTCGTTCGTTCTATCTGATTCTGCTCTTGAGTTAGGGAGAGAAAAGAAAAACACGGAGTTTCTACTCACTCAAAAGCAGACTGTTTAGATATTTCAGGAGTTCCGATTGTGTACTACCCCACTGTGATCATACTCCAATTATTTTCTGATTTACCGTATAGTTGTTTTGAATTTGTTTGTTTGTTTGTTTGGTTTTTTTTTTTCCTCATTACGTTCTTTTTTGCTTAAACAAATACTTTATTTTGATTATGGTTGGGTAATGTCATTGTATGCTGTTATATAACCTTTATAATGTTGTATGCCTTTAATTTAATGCTTAAAGTAACAAAGGTGGCGATCTTGTATCTCATCCATCAAGACGCTCCCAGGAGCAGACTGTCACTCCGACCATTAACTTCTTGCTGCAAACTTCAAGATCAAATTGAAAAAAGTCGTTATAAGCGACAAAGTAATACGTTATGACACAAGCGCCATACCAGAAGAGTACAGTGTCGATATTCAGAACAAATTTGACATTCTTATGGCAGTACAGGAGGAAATGACACCAGATGAACTTGCCAATAACATCAGAGATGTTTATATCATAAATGCACAGAGGTTAATTTCTAAAAGAAGTATAAAGAGACGAGAATACATCTCTGACGAAACACTGAAGTTGGTGGTAGATAGAAGAAAAATGAAGTCCAAAAAAGATACAGAAAATCAGGAGTTGTACAAGGAATACACAAAGCAGATTAAAAAACGAGTCAGACAAGACTAACAAAAATACATAAACGACACCTGCAGGAAAAATAGAGGAAATGTGCGAACAGGGATTGAGTAAGAATATGTTTTCTGAAGCAAGAACATTGAAGAACAGCAACTTTAAATCATCACCTCGAGCAATAAACGACAAGAAAGGCGACACTCTAACAGAACGTAAAGATATTCTGAACAGATGGAAGGAGTACTGTCAAGAAATGTATACGGAAATAAACAAAGCGGCAGATAACAACGTCATGAATGAAGCGGAACGTGAACCAGAACCTACCATAGAGGAAGTCCGGAACGCAATCAAACACTTAAAAAGTTGAAAATCTCCTGGTTGTGATGAAATAACAGCTGAAATGATACAGGCAGGAGGAGAAGGCAGCGCTCGTATATACCATGCATTATGCTGCAAGATCTGGCAAAGCGGAATTTGGCCCAAGGAATGGAAAAGATCAATTTACATACCCTTGCCAAAAAAGGGCGACCTCAAACTGTGCATAAACTACAGAACTATAGCTCTTATAAGCCATGCCAGCAAAATACTATTACAAATCATAATGAAAAGGATGCAACAAAAGCTAGAAACAGAAATAAATGAAGTACAGGCGGGTTTTCGACCAGGTAGAGGCACTAGAGATCATATATTCAACATGAGGATCATCATAGAAAAGTGTAGAGAATTCAACGTTGACCTACATACTTGTTTCATTGATTACACCAAAGCTTTCGATTGTGTACAACAGTGGTGGCCAAGCTAAGGTTGGCCGAGGGCCAGATTATGGTAAAGGGTAACACCAGCGGGCCAGACCTATAAAATCCTTAAAAAATAACGTTCTGAGATTTAGTTTTACATATATAATGAACCACGCACAGAAAGCAACGGCAAACTACTGTACTGCACATCTGCCAAGACATGTATACCAGTCTTCGGACTGACATTACTGTAAAAAAATATATAATGAATCTGTTGGTTTAATTTGTTTTGTAATTTGTATTATGACATGTAATTATTTATTTCAAACATACATTTGTGTGTTATTTCATTGTGAAGAGTGTGGCTTATCAAAACTTTTCACCAGTGATTTGAAGTCTACTTCTATTTGTGACGTAGCAATTCTGAGAACATGGGATAATACAGTCAGTTCATCTGTTTCTGGTCTTGGATTTGATAAGCTTCATGGCAGAAAATGCTGTCTCACAAAGATATGTGCTACCAAATATAGAGCACACTTTTAGGGCCCATTTTCTCAGAAGTGGGTAACGTTCCTTTGGTAGTAATTTCCACAAATCAGCTCCAGTTGCTTCTGATGTGTTTATGAATGGGTCACATTGGAGTTCACATAACTGTAATTGTAGTTCTGCTGGCTGAGACTCCACTGTGCACTTGAATGGGTTGTTAAAAAGTTCCATTTGTGAACGAAACATCTCAAAATCTGGAAATCGACGATCAAACTCATAAATCAGCTGTTCAGAGTCATCTGTGTACCTCCTGAAGTTAACACTCTCTTTCTCAGACAGCTATTTACAACAAGGAAAATGAAACAGGTCATTCTTTTGCAAAGACAAACTAAATAGGCTCAGTTTCTTTTTGAAACCATCAACATAACCCATCATTTGAAAAAATGTTTGCCTTTTTCCTTGTAACTGCAAATTCAGTACATTCAAATGTTGTATTATATCTGTGAGAAATGCCAAGTGCTGAATGAAATGAATATCTTTGAGTTTATTTTGAAGATAAATTGAAAAAGGTAAGTTGTCTCGCAGGAAGACAAATATTTTATCCTTCAGTTCACAAAATCTTATTAAACATTTTCCTCGACTAAGCCATCTCACCTCAGCATGAAGCAGGAGATCACCGTAAACAGAATCCACTTCTTCTAATAATGCAAGAAACTTCTTGTGAGTTAGAAAGCTGTGTCATCCTCTGATCAAATTCGTTATTTTCACTACAGTAGCCATAGTGTCATTTAGGTTTATGGATTTTGCACAAAGGGCCTTTTGGTGAACTGTGCAATGTAATGTAGCCTTGCAACCATCGGTACACACAGCAGACAATTTCTCAAACCCACCATATTCTTCCATAGCATTTTGAACTGCAGAAAATATGTCATCCCCTTTACTTGTACCATGCAAAGTGCAAACTTTCAGTTATTCTTCAGAAACAGTAAAGTCTTCCTGGATCACTTTACCAAAAATAAGAAGCTGGCTAGTGTCTGTGATGTCTGTACTTTCATCAATCGCCAGTGAAAAGTATGGATAATTTTCAATTAAAGATTTCAAGTTCTGGGACAAATGCAAACTAATATCTTCTGTTCTCCTTGCTACGGTTTGTTTTGAAAGAGGTACATTTTGAAATTCTTTGACTACTTTTTCTTCATTGAACGCTTCTGCCATTTGAACTGCACACTTTTTCACAAACTCTCCATCAGTAAACGGCTTTTTTGCTTTTGCAAGCTCATAACTAATCACATAGGACGCCATGAGCGATGAGTCCTGAATCTTATTTACATGACTAAATATACTCTTTTGCTGATTCAGTTTTTATTTTCAGTTATTCAATCACAAGCTTTCTCGACTCGCTGCTATGCTCGTCGTTGTTTTTCTGATGATTTGTGATGTAGTGACATTTCAAGTTATATTCCTTCACTACGGCTAACACTTGGGCGCAAACTAAGCACTGAGAATGAACAAATAATCGAACTCCCATTCTGGTTTAAATGCGCGATTTTCACTGTCCGCTTTTCTACACTTAGAAAACATTTTTACAAATGCAAACTCTTATACATGAAAATGTGCACAACAGCTACAAGCCCAGAAGTGTCACTGGCTGATTTATACTTAACACACTTCAAAAGACCAACTGTTCACCTCAACTCCTTCCTATATAAATGTACCTACCATCCACCCCCACTCCCACGATCTTTTTCCCATACCGAAGCTAAAGACAAGGCAACATCATTGGATCGCAGAGACTTCCGACCGCAGAAAAGATCTGTCATTGCTTTCAGTTTCTCATTATCAAAGTAGGTACCGACATTGTCTTCGCCTGTCCACGTGCACGATCAGAAATTTGACGTTATCATTTCCGTTTTGTCGGCACTAACTAGTAGAGCTAAATTAGTATGATAGAGAGAGAGAGAGAGAGAGAGAGAAAGAGAGAGAGAGAGTTGGTGGTGTTGTGGGAGGTGGGGAGATGTTAATCGTACATCTTGGGTCTTTTTGGTTTTGTTTCTGGTGCCTGTGCGTGCTATTTTGTAAAAAAGTTTTTTAGCACAGTGGTCGGAGTATACAGTAATTTTCAATCAACAATAAGAGGCCGGCCAAAACAGGTTGGCGGGCCGGTCAAAACTGGTTGGAGGGCCGGATCTGGCCCGCGGGCCGTAGTTTGGCCACCTCTGGTGTACAACATTAGCAGTTATGGGCTATTATGAAAAATATGGGATTTCCAAACCACGTTATACAACTCATCGCGCTGCTGTACCAAGAACAACAGGCAGCCGTAAGAATAGAGGGGAAAACATCAGAATGGTTTGAAGTACAGAAAGGAGTAAGACAAGGCTGTACCCTTTCCCCTTACCTGTTTAACATTTATGCCGAGAATATCATGAGAAACGTAAGAGATGACCAAGAACACACAGAGTTTGACTAATTTAACATCGGCGGGTACCAGATCCCGGAAATCAGATATGCTGACGACACAGTCCTCCTATCGACCAGCCCAGAAGGACTTGAACAATTAATTCTGTCCACCAAAAAACACAGCGAGGCCCAGAATCTATACCTAAACACCAAGAAGACCAAAGTATTGACAACAGACAAAGTAAAGACCAAACCAGAAATTGAAATTGATAACGAAGAACTGGAAAGTGTTAATGAATTCGAATACTTAGGATCAATCATCAACAGCTCTGGCGACTGTGCAGTAGAAATTAAAAGAAGACTTGCAATTGCTTCACATAAACTAATACAGATGAAAAACCTATGGCAAGGCACAAGCAAAGAAACAAAGTTACAACTGATCAGAGCCTGTATATTCCCAGTAGCAACATACGGCTGCGAGACTTGGACACTCAATAAAACAGTTGCAAAAAAGATTACATCATTCGAAATGAAATGCTACAGAAGGATGTTGAGAATACCCTGGACAGAAAAAAAAAGACCAACAGAGAAGTACTGCACTCACTAAACGTACAGGAACATTTGCTCCTAAATACCATCGCAATAAGGAAGCTAAAATTTTTCGGTCATATAAAAAGACATAATAGTCTGGAAAAAACAGTGATGGAAGGCGTGGTCCTTGGAAAAAGGGGAAGTGGTCGACCTAGATGACGGTGGACCCAGGACATCACAGAGAGTCTGAACTTGTCTTTGGCTGATGCAGGTCGACTTGCCCAGAATCGTGATGCGTTCAGAGCAGCTGTAATGGAGACAACGTTCTGGAAAGAATACGTCACATGATGATGAGTAACATGTGGGAATGAAAGGGTATAGTATGCAAGATAAGTGAGAATGGAAGGGCAGAATGTTAGACGGGCCTGCGCGCCCAATTCTGCACACTTTGAAAATAAAGTTCGTTCGTTCGTTCTCTGTAAGAAACTCGTAATAAAGCAGTCACCAGCCCTGGTAGTGGTGGTTCATGAAATCATCATTCTATATACTGAGGTTGCCAGCATCAAATGACTTGCACATCCACTAGCGATGTTCACACATTAATATTCACGTGTCAATATATACATATTCTATCCCAGAACGTCGCCATTGATGATGAGGTGAACACCAGGATCTCCAAAGCCAGAACCATATTTGGCAGACTATACACCAACGTTTGGCATCAAAGTGGTATTAGTCTACAGAAAAAGCTGAAGGTGTACAAAGCTGCAGTGCTTCCAGTGCTGTTGTATGCATATAAAATATGGACTGTATACAGAGGCCACGTAAAGAAGCTAAACCACTTCCATACAGTCTGTCTCAGTAAAGTGATGAACATCAAATGGCAAGACAAGATTCCGGATACCATCATTCTTGACAGAGCTGGTATCCCTAGCATCGATACTATTCTGATGCAGTCACAAATTCGTTGGGCAGGTCACGTAGTCCGCATGCCTGACCATCGGCTGCCAAAAATACTCTTTTATGGTGAGTTGCAAAAGGGTAAACGATCCCATGGTGGCCAAAAGAAGCGCTTCAAAGACACGCTAAAGACTTCATTAACAACCTTTGGCATAAACCCTGACACATGGGAAGCTGCTGCGCAAGACCGAACCGCTTGACGCACATCTCTTCGTAAAGGTGCAGCGGCATGCAAGGCATCCAGAAAAGCAGCAGCGGAACAGCGGAGATAGGCTAGAAAAGACCGTGTAATAAAACCTTCACCTGAATCGAACATGCCCTGTCCATACTGTCCAAGATCTTTCCAGGCCCTCTTCGGGCTCAACAGTCATCTTTGTACCCATAGACATACCTAACATATTCCTAATAATAGGATGAACAGAGTGGTCTTCATCACCCGTGATGGACGAACAACATATACATATTAGTTAGCATGTTAATAATGCAGCATATAAAATGTAAAATGTACAAATTACGTCAAACTTTAGGATCACAGACTGATGGCTCAGAGAAATAGGTTAAGGCAGCTTGACGATGCCTCTTACACGGGGTCTGGGGTGTTGTTATTTTAGCAATAAGTTCCCACTATGCCTTTTGTGTTACAGTTTCCTCAGATTCCGGTTTTCCGTGTTAAAATGTTTTCCTGGGCCCTAAGTCCTCAAGATGCTCAAACAAGGTCCAGTCTGGTAAAAGAAATCTGCTTCTATTCTTAACTCTGGCAAGGTCTGGTTGTCTTCTTGGCGCGAGATGAATTTTCACAGTGTTCTAAACTAACTAAAGTGTCAGGTTATATTACACTTCGCTCCCCCCGCAGTACTTCGTTACGATTTAGGTAGGGTCCAATCAGGAATTTTTTTCTTCCTATGTTTCGAAAGCCCTCCAATCGTTTCAAAACAAGTGTTTTTCGGTGGGGTAATTCAAAACATTTCCACTAGGAAATGTATGTGTGTTAATGCAAAGGTCATGTCTTCCAAATATGGAAGTGGGATGTCCGTACTATTCTCGTCAGTGACAACAAATAACTTCTTACTTTTATCTTAAGTAATATCTTCGTAATACTTCTATCCAGATGCTATTACTTCATTCCGTCTTCCATGTGTATGTCTGTAATATGTCAGCAGACGGGTAATTTATCTCCCCGTCCTTGTGCAAACACCGACCCTTATGTAACCATCTGGGCTTTTAATCTTCACGACAGTAATTAGGGAATCCCAATCGTCATATCCGCGCTAAATAAACTGGCTGGGTGTACGTTGTGCTAATCCAGCACGGCCAAGGTCTACTCTCTCAGAAGGGATGTCAGGTAAACAGACAAGATGAATTATTACTGAAAGGAGTGTAAGGTGATTAGAAAAAAAAGCTAATATCTGCTTGATAGCAGAGAAAGAAAATGTGCCGACCACTGACAATTTCACGTAATCAGTACTTACAACAAATGTAACTGACTACTGCCGGAGAGGAGAAGAGATCGACCCAATAATTTCGTCACACGCGCAATGCTGACAACTCTACAATGAAAACAAATTGATATAGAAACTTTTACTGCAAGAACACAAGGAGTGCTTTGTCTGCTGCTGTCTGGCCCATCAAGAGCTCGGATGAGGTCCAGGCCTTTTCACATTTTGAGGCACCATCATTGTTTGGGAAGAGGGATAAAAAATTATTTTAACGTAAAACAGAAGCCTGAAGGAGCATGCATCCTAGGTCCTAGGTTGTGATGAAACCCCCCCCCCCCCCACCACCACCACCACCACCACCGTGAGGTGCGGCCCAGTGTAAATGGGCCTTCTAGTCTCCCTCCTTCCCGGTACAGCCTAGATGTTGCTGTAGTGGTATCATGCTTCTTAAATGGAACAATGACTGAACAGACAGACTGACAGATAACTGGCTTGCGTTTGGTTTGGTTTTAAGGATCATCATCATTGCACACGGACAACTACATCCGTGCTCCGACTTCTACTTTTAGATCACGCAAGGAGGACTTCAGCACAGTGTACGACCTCCGTAGCACCGGAGGTGATACTAATGTGTGTATACAGGAATCACACGTTCTATAAATATTTTTGTGGTGGATAGGTTCCTCATTTTGTACATTTTTGCCAGGGCAGCTACCGTATGGCCTACTCTTTATGATTTCCAACTGCCGAGTGATTTTTAACGTACGCAATTTGCACACGGGGCGTTCTATTTTTTCACCCTTATCCGAGAAGACTAGGCCTCCAATCTCACTACCCAGGAGATCAGGGGAAAGTAAAACATCATTAGTAACCACTGGTTCTGAAAACAATTCTATTAAATATATTCCCTGTACTGGGAACAAACCCGGTACCTTTAGAATTATAAGCTGGCGCCATACCTCTCTGCCACTCCGACCCCCTGGCTTGCATTTGACAGCGAAATCTCAGACACACTGTAAAGACACCTCACATCACGTAACGTGCAGCAAACAACATATACAAGACACACTGTAAAGACACTTCACATCACGTAACGTGCAGCACACAACATATATATAAGACACACTGTAAAAGACACCTCACATCACGTAACGTGCAGCAAACAACATATACAAGACACACTGTAAAGACACCTGACATCACGTAACGTGCAGCACACAACATATACAAGACACACTGTAAAGACACCTCACATCACGTAACGTGCAGCACATCATATACAAGACACACTTTATGACCCTGGAACGCAAGACCTCGATCCCCACAAACGATCTTCGCTTTTGCACGTACCATAAATGCAATGCTGTAACGTTTGAAATAGCTAGGGCAATTTGATTTTGTATTGTTATATATATATTGTGTGGTATTATTTGTGTTCTTTGTGAGCGTCTGTAACTGTAAAATTAAGTGCGTGTAATTTTCTGCACAGCTGAATATCGATTCGCTCTGTAACGGTATAATTTAAGGTACAGCTGTTAAATAAAACAGAAGAATTAAAAGGAATTCGAAGCAGTTATTCTAAAAGAAGGAAACAAAATTGATCGGGCGGAAAAGCTAAATTAAATCTCGTAACACGTTAATCTCTGTAAAAACTAAGAATTTTTACTGCGAATGTTGGTCTGAGTTTTGTGGCTAGTGTAAATGTGTCTTGTAAAAGGTGCATTTAAAAAATTTGACATGCAGAAAAAAAGACAAAAAGCCGCGAGTGAGATAGAGAGAGAGTGAGAGAGAGACAGAGAGACACAGAGAGAGGACTTTACAGATAAAAGACTTCAAAGAATCTTGCAAACTGGCATGCTAACAATCAAATCTGAAACCGAATTTACAGGGGCTTTTTTTAAAATGACTTGATGGATGAAGTTGTATTTGTTTCTGTTACTTCTTGCAGTGACTTCAGTATTAGATGGTGCAGGAATATGTACACGAACAAGCTAATCGAAAATGAAACCATTAAAATGTGGATGGGTGGACTTGAGACTACAACAAAAACAGAAGTCCTGAACAATCAAGGACTTAAATGAATATAAATGATTAAAATCAAGATTGGACATATCAAATTCTGGAAATTCGAGCAAGTAACCCGCCTAAACATGACCCGGGGGGGGGGGGGGGGAATTATATTGAGCCCTTCTTGATACATGCACCGATGGCGGTACTAATTATCCTGTGGTCATTTGATTCCCTTCTATTCCAATTCAATTTTATTTGACCTCCGTAGTCAAACTTATCATGACTTACGTTTAGCTTTCACGCTTGTGGGCGTGGTTTCTCCCCTGCTCTGCAATAGTAGTCCACCAATGGCCAAACATAGAGTCTAAAACCGAGGGTCTAAAACCGAGGGTCTTTAATGAGGGTCACTCAAGATTACTCTTGGCAAAGATATAAATAGAAGAAATATAATTTTGTCAGGCAGCCTCATATGATTTTACAGAAAAGCAAGCATAACAACTGAGATCATCTAAGCTGGCATGAACTTATTATTCTCCCGCCTCTTCTTTGAGGAACTTTTGACTCGGATTTTCTGAGCCCCCAGCTGAAGGTGATTCATCAACTATTACTGTAATAGCTCTATATTGTTATGTTTTTAAAACAATACTAGTCATACGGTTCCAGACATACAATTCACTCAGTAGGGATTAATCCAGCTTATAGGTTTATAGTTACAGATAAACAGGTTAAGTAATCACTTATGGGTTAATAATGTAGAGTAAATAAAGTTGTTTATAAAAAAGAAGCGATGAAATTTCTCACCATCGGATGATGCTAAATTTTGGTGGGTAATAGGGAAAATTATGAACTTTCCATTGTTATGTTACTTAACTGCTGGTGTGGGGTCAGTTGGCGCCTGCTTCAATCGCTGTTTGTTTCCACAAGTGTTTTGGACTAGTCTTTCTCTTCAATAGCCAAATCTGGTGGCAGCAGCACTTTCCTTGCAGCAAGGCCGGGGTAACTGCTTAGGTTGTCCAAGCAAACGTCTACAAGATGCCTGATGTAGGCGTCTAGCGTCGACTCCTGGCAACTTTGACCACAAACTAAAAGGGAAACAAATGCCTCTTTTGAGCATTGGGTCTCCTAATACGAGCATTAGGCGACCTCCGCTTCCCTCAACTACTTCATCTTCTTCAGAATGTTTACCCTCCCTGAGCGTTAATTTTAATCCCAGTCAGTCGGGGGAAAGTGCTATTGGGCAGCGGAAGACGACAATTGAAATATACAAAAACATACACATACAACTTTCTACAGTGTTAGTATAATAAATATATACACCATGATATCTTGATCCAGTCCATGCTTTCTATGGGGCCCAGGGCTACTTCTGCAGGACACACTACGGCCTTTCGCGTGAATCAAAAGTCTGGATATAATCACTCAATTTATTGGGATAGGTTCTAACATGTATATTTTCTTATTTTCTATTTGTATTTAACAAGTATGAATTGCTTAATGATGTATAGTTGCATACGAAGGTTGGCCACATCATCATATCAAATAATTTACCACATAAAGCACCTCTGCAAGAGCTGGTGACTGCTTCGTGTGGGTTTCCTCACAAGGAACCAATAGCAGAGGTAGCCCCAGGCTCCATAGGGAGCAGACATTGGATGATTGTAACATCATGGTATATGTATGTATATATTTATATCAACTATTTTATATCAGATTTGTTTATATATATATATACATACATACATACATACA
>JAMPIV010001620.1:27500-147500 GCA_024509875.1 Oreohelix idahoensis
AGAGGCAATCCCATAAAAGTGCCGGAACCTAAAGAGTGAACTACAGCTGGTCATTGGTACCCCTACTGTTGGGTCTGTCAATACTGATAACTACAGTGACAGTTCTGTGTCAGCACTATCAAGAATCAAAGTTAAGTGTTCAATAAGGTACTGACAGAATCCATATATGAACCTTCAGCCAGTATATTATGATATGAAACAAACCTCTACAACAAGTTTCCCAGTTATTGTAGAATCCAGTCAGATGATCACAATAATCTGTAAAGTCAAAGGACTAAGAGAACAGTGATATAATAATATTGATTCCAGTATTCATTAACTTTACTAGACAAGAGGATGGTGTTTCAGATTGTCACGGCGCTATTTCGCCGAAATTTCAGATTGGCCCTTGGGTGGTTGGCAACCCTGAGAGAAGCGGTTTGTCCAGATCAGGTGACCGGACAGGAAGCGGGAACAAGTTTTGGCGCTAAAGGGAGTTCCCTCCTAGTCAGCGGCCGAGGTAGGTCGCAGATATTTTCAATCGCCAGCATTCTTGTGATGAATGATATGCCATGTTTGGATTATTATAGTACTTGCCATATTTCATGCTGAGTGGATTATGTGTTATCATTCTAGATGTAGATAGGATCTAGTGGACATTTTCCATAGATAGCAGAGTTGTAAAGTGTCTATGTGTTGAGAGTACCATTGGCACAGTGTTTCGCTAGTGAGCGATAGTCAGCGATAAGGTTCATTCGGTAGGGCATACTAGAATGCATTATGTTGGTAGATTGAGCTGGTAGTGAGGCAAGTTACATTGGTATTTTCATATTGTAATTCATACGTTGTTCATGGCCGTGTGAGGCCTTTATTTGTGTGTGTATATCATGTTAAAGGGCGGTACCTGTGGAAAATGTTATCTTGCTGTGTTAGCCATTATATGTTGTGGTCGTGCCTTTGGAAGGACGAGCCTTATTTATCATTAGTATTGGTGTTATTATAAATCCACAATATTAGTGGTCTTAACAACTGGGGAGCTCTGGTCCAGTCTTTAAAAGGCCATGGGGCCTAGATCTTCATGGGAAGACTAGACGTTGGTATACACACTGAGCGTTAGAAGGCTATACTAGTATTCTGTATACGCCCTCGGGTTTACAGCGTTATCTTGTGAGCTATTTTGGTGTTCTAGTTTCACGACAGTGTGTTTGCCAGTCCGTAGTAGTGAACTGTGGTCGGTCAAGTGTGACCTCGCTACAGGGGGTGACCTGGATTGGAAACAGGTCACAGCGTCACGGTAAGAAGTGTTACTTTCTAGTTCAGGGAATATTTGACAGTAGTGTGGTTGACAGTGTGTTGCAGGTTATTTTGTGTGTGTGTGTTGCTAGAGTGGCAGTTAAGTGTCAAAGTGATAAAATTAAGTGTCAAAGTGACAGAAGTAAGTTGCAGCTTGCGTCAGGCGTGTCAGTTCGAGATATTGCAAGGTAGACTTTGTGGCGAAGTGGTATTGATCCAGGTGGAGCAGCGGAGTTTAAGTTGACAGTAGTGTCTGGTATAGATTTCCCAGGTGGCTAATGGGTGCCAGATGGGAGATAGATGGTCAAGTTTGGTATAGTGTGAAAAAAGTGGTATGGTAGGAATTGGTAGATTGTAAGTTGTTCAATTGGGGTAGTGGTATCTCAGGATACGTGCAACTCCTCTTGTTTGGACATCTTGATTGTCATGACCTGACTTCACTGATGTGCCCGTCCAGTGGGTGAATATTAATGCCTCTGACGTGACCTGACTTCACTGATGTGCCCGTCCAGTGGGTGAATATCAACGCCTCCGACGTTACCTGACTTCACTGATGTGCTCGTCCAGTGGGTGAATATCAACGCCTCTGACGTGACCTGACTTCACTGATGTGCCCGTCCAGTGGGTGAATATCAACGCCTCTGACGTGACCGTACTGTACTGATGTGCCCGTCCAGTGGGTGAATATCAAAGCCTCTGTTAGGACCTTGGAATTTATAGTGCTGTAGACTGGTGCTTTTCTCAAGAGTAGAACTGTGAAGTGAACTTTGTGTGGACACTTGCAGATTATAGTGCCAAAGAACAGATTTGTATTTGCTGGCACACAGATGTACGAAGACGTCTGGTTTTCTGAACAGTATTCTGGATATTCAGTCGGGATATTCGGGATATTACAGTGGAGAACATTTTCTGGAACTTTATTTCAAGTGTGGTGATCCGTTTGTTCTGTATTCACCTTCATCTTCGGTGCTCAGGAGCTACGTGGTGGATCGTCGTTGGAGCTTCAGTTAAGTTGTTTGTGTGTAAATCTTTGTACATTTGTTATATTTATGTATTTCTTGTGTTTTTCCTGTAAATTCTGTTTTCTTCATTTAAAATTTTCTTTACTGTCTATCCACCTGATACTACTTATCGTTTAGTCGGTTTCTCTAGTAGTTGGACAGTTGTGTCGGGGTTCTGTTAGGGTAGCAACAAGCCTTCTCTGGTCTACGTCTGTTTCTTAAGGTCTGCTTATTGGTTTGTTGTTGTTTTCTTTCCTTTTGTTTTGTCTTTTTTGTTCCTCGCTTTCTTTATAGAAACTTAGTCTGCATTTTTATATGGTGTTAGTTAGTTAGGTGGGATCTGTCACTATAAGTTCCTATTTCTTGGGGGTATTTACATTATATTATTTTGATATGGTAGAGGGTTAGTATTGCTTATATGCTATTTAGTTTAGTTTGCTTCTGATAAGTTGGTGGAGAAGGAGATAGCTCTCAGTACTGCATTGTTAAGTGTAGTTGTCGTTTAGTCTACTGTGCTTTATATTATATTCATGTGGTTAAGGGTGGACGGGTGGCGAGTTTAATTCATTCTGTACCTACTTGTGGGAAAAGATTGAATTAGACTCACTTCTTTCTAGGGTGTGGCTGTGTATGTTTAACGGTGGAGTAAGGCAGACGGTTTTCCTGCGACTGCCCTACTTAGCATTCCAAGCCCTGTTGGTGTCAGGTGTACCGGTGTAGTTTGTATTTACATTGTCTTGCACATTCAGTAATTCTGAGCTGTTTAAGTGGTGTGTTCTCTCGTTCCATCTTGCTATCTTGTAAATACGTTTGCAGGTATCCCTTGTTTTCGTTCGTGTGCAGTCACGCATTGTATATACTAATCTACCTCTGCTCAACTTTGTCTATCATCTTATTCCTCGTGACTGGGATTTTTTCGTAGTGTGGTGTGTCTTTTCATCTGTGTTGTGCTCATTTTGCCAATGTAAACATTTATGTAAGATAGAGTATTAAGAATTGACATATTGTCAGAGTACAGCATCAGTGTGGGTGCCAGTAACAGACTACGGAGTAAAAAGCTGATTTATTGTCAATGTGGTACAGTGGTGTCATTGCACCAAGAAGTTTCATCAGCTGATGCTATACAACTGTCGACTATTGTAAGGGATTTTTAGTGTATCACAGAGACTAAGTGGTCGGAAGGACCAAATCTACAGAGTAAGGAGACAGCAGCCAAGTGGCAAAGTAGGACTATAGTTGTACAAGAAGAGGGGATATGGATTATGTGTAGACAGTGAGGGGTGAGGTTGTACATACTTACATGCATATATATGTGTAAATTTGAGAAGTGATATCAATATTTACTATCATTACTGCATACTTTGTAAGCAGAGAGTTATCTGTTGACATAAGTGAAGTGTTTACAGTACATACGGTTGAGTAGTTGCATAGTAAGAATCTATAGCAGAAAATAATAGTGAATATTCTGAGTGTACATCATGGACCTACAGGGTTTCATTCAGATAGGCAAAGAATGTGGGTACACCCAGAAAGAACTGATGGATTTTGCAGAAGCAAAATTTTATTCAGTTGGAAACCAGAATGCCTTAAGAGATGCTCGAGCTGAACAGCTAGAGCTAAAAAGAAGAGAATTCGAGTTACAAGAAAAGAAGATAAAAGAAGACAGAGAATTTGAAGAAAAGAAGATGAGAGAAGACAGAGATTTAGAATTAGAGAAAGGGGAGAATGAGGATTGATAAGGAAATACAACTGAAGAGATTAGAAGTGAGTGCGAGTGGTCAGAACTCGACTCCTGGGGGGTCCCATCGTCCCTTTAGGCTGCGTCTGCCGAATTTTAATGATAAAATCGACAGTTTGGATTTTTTCCTTGAGAGGTTCGAGGCCGAATGCGTGGCCTGGAAGGCCGACAGAGATCAATAACCATCTCTGTTATCCACGTTGCTAGTGGGGCCCGCGATGGAGACTTTCTACAGCCTCCCGCTAGAAGAAAGGGCCGATTACGACAAAGTAAAGGAAAGGTTGCTCCGGAAGTTCCGTCTGACTGCTGACGGGTACCGGACGCGTTTTAGAAACGCGATGCCAAGCGCAGACCAAGACTTCGAGGACTTTATCTCGAAGATCAAACTTCTGCTGAATAGATGGATCGAAATGGAGGGGATAATTAAGGACTATAATGGCTTGTTAGACTTGGTGCTACGTGACAAAGTGTTGTTGGCGTGCTCAGCCGAGATGGTGGCGTTTTTCCAAGACCGCCAGCCAAAAGACATCTAGGCCATGGCCCAATTGGGGCACCACTATGTCCTGGCCCATCCGGGCAAACCCATCCAGAAGTCGGGTCTGTCAGACGCCTTAATTGCAGGCGTGGGCAAGGTACAGTGCCAACCGTGGCAACATCGGGGTGGGAGTGCTGAAAGGTCACCGAGACAGAGGTTCGCTAGGTCGCCCCGCCCATATCAGTCGGGTAGGGGCAGTTATGACAACTTCAGACCACAGCGGAGCTTCCAGCCCAGGTGGAATAACCGTCAGTCGGGGAGAAGGATTCCAAAGACGGAAACAGGTGCGCTTTCAGGGCTCTTACGACAAAGTTAAAGGTTTTTATAAAGGGAAAAGACCCAAACACAGGGGCGGATCCTCAGATGGTCGAGGATCGGACTCCGATGGGCGCTTCTCACCGAATCACAGTCCTAAGAAAGAAAAGAAGGACATCGTTTGCAACGAGTGCGGTGGCAGGGGCCATATAGCCGGAACGTGAAGCAGTAAGGTAGAGAAAGCCAATGCTGCGTGCGTTTTGGACACTGTCAATAGTGAGGAGTGCGAGGGTTGCAGACAACTATTTGTACCTGATGGAAAACCGTTGTTGATATGCGGTCATACCCTACCCTGTCTGTCTTCTCTGGACGAGTGGGGGAAACTCGACCTATATGCAGGGTTTGTGCAACTGAAGCAAGTAACTGTGCTAAGGGACATGGATGCACCACCGTAGGGGTACGCCGCTCGTGCATAGATGAGTCGTGTTTGACGGGGAAGACAGTGAGGTGCATCATATTTGGGGGTAAGGTGGAATATTACCCCATTGCCATTGTGGATATTGACACCCCGTTCCTATCAGGGAGGGTGCGTGCGTGTGTTCTCAATGAACCAGTGGCAGACCTGATTGTCGGTAACGTACGAGGGGTGCGAGAGTGTGCACGGTCATAAATCCAAGATTGGCAGAATAACAGGCAGCTAGTAGCTAATGTGGTGCTTACAAGGGCACAAGCAAGGACAGAGAAGGAATAGGAGACTGCGGAAAGCACTAATGAGCCATCTTCAGTAGATGACGTCCTTGGCGTGCAGGAGGTATCGATTGGGGACTTCGCGGAGAGGCAGAGAGCGAACAGTACGTTAAGGAGACTGCTAGAGCTGGCAAAGACAGGGAGGCAAAGCATACCAAAACCTCCCGTTACTGGTTCGAATTTAAGAACCAGACTTTGATACGGTGCTTTGAAAGACAACAGAAGCTCCTGCGGCAGGTAGTAGTACCAAGCCAGTGGAGAACAAAGGTTTTGGAGCTGGCTCATGACTCCCCCTTCGCGGGTATTATGGGAGTGGCGAGGACTCGATATAGGGTTCTCTTCCAATTTTATTGGCCAGCATGCAATACGGACATCAAGGTGCATTGCAGATCGTGTACGGTGTGCCAATAGATGGCTCACAGGGGCCGATCTCCAAAGGCGCCGGTTCAGTCAGTCGACCTGTCCCTGCGCCCATTCCAGAAGGTGGCGGTAGACATTATCGGTCCGTTGCCGGTCGCTTCTGATAGAGGCTTTCGGTTCATCCTTACGATGATAGACATGTGCACGAGGTGGCCGAAGGCGGTGCCCATACGATCAATTACCTCACAGGCTGTGGCCGAAGCACTACAGCTGTTGTATAGCAGATTTGGATTTCCGGAATGTGTGCTATCTGATAGGGGAACTCAATAATTTATTTCAAGGGAGATGTCGGAGGTCACGAAGTTGTTGGGGATCTCTCAGACATTTACCTCTCCCTACCATCCGCAGGCGAACGGGGTCTGCGAACGCCTGAACGGCGCAGTGAAGCACATGTTGGCGAAAGTGACTGCCGAATTCCCGCAGGATTGGGATAGATACCTTCCGGCAGTACTGTTCGCGTGCAGGGAAGCCCCGCACCAGAGCACGGGTTTCTCGCTGTTCGAGCTGCTGTATGGGCAAACCCCAGAGGCCCGATGCACGTTCTAAAGGACTGGCTAGTAGGGAAGCACACAGACGAATCTACTGTGTCGGCGTATGATTACGTCGTGCATTTGCGCGAGAGGATTATTAAGTCGTGCGCAATAGCGCGGGAGCACTTTATCCAGGCGGGTATTTAGTACCGCCGGTTCGAGAACCGGGGCACTAGGTTAGTGTCACTCCGGCCAGGAGATGAAGTATGGTTGCTTCTACCTACAAAGGAAGACAGATTGAGCATCTCCTGGCAAGGTCCATTTCAGGTTCTCAAGACGATAACCGATGTGGATTACATTATTAGAGTTAGGAACAAAGATAAGGTTTTCCACGTGAACATGATCAAGCCGTACGTGGAACGCCCGCCTGAGCTGAAATCGGTGGTCAGTGCCGCCGGGACACGACGTGTGGAGGTAGCGGCGGCAGTGGTGGTCGATGAGAGCGGAGACAGTTGCGACGACGGAAACTTACAGCTGTCTCTCATACCGCTGGCTCCTTCCGAATCGTGGAGGGATGTGTCGGTCTGTGCAGACCAAACCGATGGGCAGAAGGCTCAGGTAGAGGCCGTCCTGAGGGACTTCAGTGATGTACTGACTGATTTACCCGAAAGGACGGATTTAATAGTCCACGATATAACTCTGACCGACAACCAGCCGATCAGAGTAAAACCATATCCGGTGCCGCTACACTACAAGGCGGCGATCGAGAAAGAAATTGACGATATGGTTCAGCTGGATATCATTGCCCCCTCCGAGTCCCCATACTCATTCCCCTTGGTGGTGGTTAAGAAGAAGAACGGATCTCTTCGCGTTTGTATCGATTTTCGTAAGCTCAATAATGTCACGGTAGTTGACGCAGAGCCTATGCCCAACCAGGAGGAGCTTCTGACCAAGCTCTCACATGCTAGGTGTTTTAGTAAGTTAGACCTATCAAGGGGATACTGGCAAGTGCCATTATCTGAGGCTGCAAAACCCCTTAAGGCGTTTGCAACAGCAAGAGGGCTGTTTCATTTCAACTACATGGGTTTCGGGTTAGTCAACGCACCCGCCACTTTCGTGAGAATGATGAGGAAGTTACTAGGGCACAGGGACGATGTCATTACGTACATCGATAATATCTGCATATTTCACAATACATGGGAGCAGCATGTGGATGGGCTGTTCGATGTGTTGAGGTGTCTGAAGACACATGGTTTCACTGCTCGCCCGAGCAAAGTGTCTATCGGCTACACAGAGCTAGGCTTCCTGGGCCATATTGTGGGCCATAACATCATTAAACCAGAAGATGGTACGGTGTCTAAAATCTTACAGTTGCAGGTGCCGAGGACGAAGAGACAGATGAAGAGTCTGCTAGGACTGATTAATTTTTATAATAAGTTCATCCCAGATTTTTCGACAATGGCTGAGCCGCTTACTGCACTCACCAAAAAGGGGCAGCCCAATAAAGTAAAATGGTCCGCGGAATGTGAAGAAGCACTAGGTAGGATTAAGAAGGTGTTTTCCAAGAAACCTATTTTGAGATTGCCAGATCTGGGCAGACCACTGATCTTAAACACCGAAGCTTCATCAGTAGGCATTTGGGCCTGCCTCATGCAGAACCATGGTGGGTCACTCCATCCAGTGTTGTACGTTAGTCGTAAGTTGTTGCCAGCAGAATCTAGGTACTCCACAATCGAGACGGAGTGCCTTGCTATTGTGTGGGCGGTTTCGAAATTGGCACGATACCTGTTGGGGGCGCATTTCTTCCTCCGAACAGATCACAAACCATTGCTATTTCTGCAGTCAGCTAAATCCACCAGTGCTAAGTTGACACGCTGGGCATTATTGCTGCAGCAGTTTAACTTTACTATTTTGCCAATTCAGGGAGTATATAATGTGGTAGCGGATGCGCTGTCCAGGTTATGAGGTTGGAGTAAGGTCTAGAGTATCCGATGGGAAGTAGTTACTTGCGATAGTGTGTAGCAATGGATTACAACCACAGTAGAGATGGTTTATAATCTTTAAAGATCATGTTGTTACTATACTATGTCATACTTTGTAATTTATGGATCATGGTGCCATAAAGGCAATTTGCTATAGAAGTGTATTGAATGTATAGTTGAACTATGTTACAAATGATTGTCTATGGGATGAGATTATTTACGGTTGGGGATGGCTAGTTAAGAATAACTGTGAAATGTAATATATACAAGTATTATGTTTGATAGACCAGTTGTGGACGGTCGTTGTTATTTTTCACGATTACCAGAACCTGGGATAGCTTACTTCTTACTTATGTTGTGTGTTGTGGTAGCTTGATAAATGCTGTATTGACTTTGGGCATGTTAGAACGGTGGCTTTCTCTCAGTTCAGACGAGGTGATGCTGTGATGGCATTGGTTCGTCCCAACTCCGAACGGGGTCGGGCGAAGCTCCTCCGGTGAAAAAAAAACTAAGTTTTCTTGAGGGGGGGGGGTGGATGTCACGGCGCTATTTCGCCGAAATTTCAGATTGGCCACCTTGGGTGGTTGGCAACCCTGAGAGAAGCGGTTTGTCCAGATCAGGTGACCGGACAGGAAGCGGGAACAAGTTTTGGCGCTAAAGGGAGTTCCCTCCTAGTCAGCGGCCGAGGTAGGTCGCAGATATTTTCACTCGCCAGCATTCTTGTGGTGAATGATATGCCATGTTTGGATTATTATAGTACTTGCCATATTTCATGCTGAGTGGATTATGTGTTATCATTCTAGATGTGGATAGGATCTAGTGGACATTTTCCATAGATAGCAGAGTTGTAAAGTGTCTATGTGTTGAGAGTACCATTGGCACAGTGTTTCGCTAGTGAGCGATAGTCATCGATAAGGTTCATTCGGTAGGGCATACTAGAATGCATTATGTTGATAGATTGAGCCGGTAGTGAGGCAAGTTACATTGGTATTTTCATATTGTAATTCATACGTTGTTCATGGCCGTGTGAGGCCTTTATTTGTGTGTGTATATCATATTAAAGGGCGGTACCTGTAGAAAATGTTATCTTGCTGTGTTAGCCATTATATGTTGTGGTCGTGCCTTTGGAAGGACGAGCCTTATTTATCATTAGTATTGGTGTTATTATAAATCCACAATATTAGTGGTCTTGACACAGATCCTGAAGTGTAAAGGACAATAATACCTATTAAATTGCCAAAGTACTTTTTCTTAAGTAAACTATTTCTCCAGAAGGAAGGAACTTTGTGCAAACACTTTAGATAAGAGATAACATCAATGTTGTGAATATGTTGTGAACATTTTATTGCTATTTTCCAAACAGCAGAAAAAGAAAAGTAATGTAAATATTAAACGATCATAATTGTACCTGAGGACTTTTTTACTTTTTACCTTTGTGTTTAAAGTTATTGTTCATTTTTTTTATCCCCTAGCATTCAATTAATCATAGGATAGTTGTGGGGAGGAGACACCTTAAATCATGGTACTACTTCTTACAGTCTGGGCCAGGATTTTCACAGTCTGACTATTCCTATGACATCTATACACCAGTGCTTATTTCTAAGACTGGGGTATTACTTTTAAGACCAGAATTCTTGACTGACATTCTATCCTGGTATCGTCTGATATACCTGAATATCTTATCTGTTACTTATATAATCAAAAACCTCTCGTCACTTGCACCAACAAATGACAGCGATGAAGAGGTCAAGGACGAATTCTATCATCAGCTACAAAAGGAAATGAAAACTGCACCCAGGTACGATCTTATTGCAGTAATGGGCGACCTCAATACGAAAGTTGGAACACACAATACGTATTAAGAAAGAGCAATGGGGAAGTGCGGCAGTGGAACAGTAAATGAGAATGGGGACAAACTAATAAGCTTCTGCAGCATTAACAACTTGGTCATTGAAGGATCGCTTTTTCCACACAAAGAAATCCACAAGTTAACATGGGAGTCACCAAACGAACGAAACAGAAACCAGATAGACCACATTATGATCAATGGTAGATGGAGGCATGCACTACAAGACGTGAAAGTAAGAAGAGGTGCAGATGTGGGAAGTTATCACCACCTAGTAGTAGAAAAACTGAATGAATCAATGGCAACCAAACAGAAAAGGTATAACATCATGAAAGGCAAGGACCCTCTCACCAGAAAAGCTTTTACGGTTGATGTAAAGAGACGATATCAAATTGCCAATAGCCAGGAAAATACAAAAACTGACGATGTTGACCAGAAATTCAACACCATTTCAACAGTATGCACGGAAAGCAGCGAATCATGCTTGGGATTCCAGGAAAGAAAGAGACAAGATTGGATAACACCAGAAACATTAATCACCATAGCGATGAGAAAATAAATGAAAAGAAATAAAATAGAAGCAAAGTCTCCCAGGTTATAGGAAATATATAGCGAACAGTACCGTCAACTGGACAAGGAAGTAAAACGTCAAACTCGAGCCAACAAAAGGAAATTTCTTGATGACCATGTAAGACAAGCAGAAGAGGCAACACTGAGAAATGAACAATGCACAGTGCATAAAATAACTAAAACTATCAGCAGAAAACGAGGTGCAAACAATATAACATTAGTAAGAGACAAGCAAGGAAATCTCATTATCAGATCACAGGGGCAGGAAGCAAGATAGGCAGAGCACTTCAGAGAAACTCTGAATAAGGAACCACCAGAGACGTCGCTGAAAATTCCTGTGGCTGAAATTGACCTAGACGTAAATACAGACATTCCACGAAGAGAAGAAATCATCACAGCTAGCAAAGGGTTAAAGAATGGAAAAGCGCCTAGTCACGACAATTTAAATGCTGAGTTATTCAAGGCACACTCTGAACTAGCAGCAGAACTATTAGAATCACTATTTGCACAAGTCTGGAAACAGAGACAACACGAACGGAGTAGAGTGAAGGAATAATTGTCAAATTGCCCAAGTAGGGCGACCTTGCAGACTGCAACAGCTGGAGAGGATTTACTCTCCTCTCAGTTCCCAGTAAAATACTAGGCAGGATAATTATCTAGAGAATATCAAAAGCAGTAGACCATAAACTCAGTATCACGGGATTTGCCTCCCCTTTTCTCTGCAGTAATAGTCCACCCGTGGCTAAAACTCAAGAGTATCTAAAATGGGTCGTCAAAAGTGTCTACCTTCGCACAAGATTACTCTTGGCATAGATAGAAGGATAATGATGCTTCTATCTCAAGGGACTATTCACAAGATAATTCAGAAGTCAAGAACAATGCTGCATAGGGCAGAGTACTATTAACTTATATCTGATCCGGCACCTTTTGTGAAGTTTTAAGCAATGGTTTGGCTTGTTCGAGCCCCCAGCTGGTTTAATCCAGCAAAATTCCTTTTATAAGTATTTTTGGTTCTATGGCTGTAACTATAGCTATATATATATATTAAAGATTATCGATCATACATGCGCTCTCTTATCTATAATAACTGAATCAACTATGAATTTGTACAATAATATTTAACAAATTTAATAAACAATAAGTCTTTAACAAGTTAAAATAAATATGGATGAAAATGTTTTTAGGGAGTTCAAGAAATTGTCTTCATCGAGACTTAAATGGGGACTGTTGGTTATTGTCCGTTACTTTCGCCTGTTATAAAAAAACTTAACTTTCTGAGTACTGCAATGGTTGGTTGTCAGGTCTTTTGTGATGAGGACTCTTCTCTAGAGGCGTCTAGATGAACTTCACTCCTAATGTCAAGGTGGGGTTTTCACAGCGTGTCCACTGTAGGTAGTTGGTGTCGAACCCAGCTTTTGAATCACAAGATAAAGGCGAAGATTCTTACTTCAGCCTGGTCTCGTACTAAGAACCCTTGATTGGAGAAATTTTAGTATTCCTCTTGTGACGGGTGCTCTGATTCCTTAAGTCTCCAGTCTTGGTATTTAAAATTGCTGGTTTTCTTTTCTAAGTTACAAAGATGCCTAAATACTTCGTCTGTCACTTATAATTTGGAATTCTAGTCCGATGTTTCTCTGGCTACTGGGAGTTGCTAATTTGACGTTGCGATGCAGTCTGATTTGTGTCTCCAAATTTGCTAGGTTATATTATCATTTTCTTTCAAGCTTCCACATCGGTATTTCTAACCAGCTTTCCAATGAGAGCTAAAGTTTATTTCAGGCTCTCTATTTAGACCAATCCTGTCTCTTGAGAACTATGTGGGTCGGGGTGTTAAATTATTACTATCCCTCGCGTGTTTTAAAATATCAATTTTAAAATTTAAACTCGTGACCTCTTTCAAATATTGCAGTAATACTTCCGATTGCATTGGCACAAACTCACAAACACGGGTTATCTGTATTATTGATACAGAGATGGTCCAGCGGAAGTATTAACTCATTATCACCTGGGCTCTCGCACATCCAGACGGATTTCTTAGACAGACAATCTGACTTTCTTTCTGTCGATCGTGCTAGACCACCTTGTGTTAACAGTGACCGTCTCTATCAAAGGTGGCAAGACGACTTAAGTGATAAAAGTATTATTTGCTGACCTGTCTAATTAGCCTTGTCATACTACGATTCACATAGTGAAACGTAAACAAGTCTGAGAGTGACTAGGCAAAAAATGTAGGTGCATAAAATATGCCAAATACTAGGACGATGAGTGAGAAAAATGAAAAGTAAGTTGATAATGCAGGAGAGAACGAAAATGATGTAAAAAGACACAATTAATTTCCTCACACTGAAGAAAGAACAAGCAGGATTAAAAAAGAACAGAAGATGTGCAGATCATATATTCACCCTCTGGAACATTATAGAGCAGTGCTCAGAATGGCAGAGACAGCTATACATTAACTTTGTTGATTTTGAAAACGCTTTTGACAGCATACACAGGGACAGCCTATGGAAAATACTGAGGGATTATGGAATTCTCAGATGCATTGTTTCCATTACAAAAAGCCTCTATTCTAACTTTACATGCAGTGTTGGGCTGAGCAACCTAAAGTTCGAGGTGAAGACAGGAGTACGACAGGGATGCCCCTTTTCAACAACTTTATTTTTGACAGTTATAGACTGGGTGATGCGCCAGATAACAGATGACAGAGGAATTAGATGGATAACATTTCTACACTGGAAGACCTGGAATATGTAGATGACATTGCACTACTGCACATTCACATCAACACATCCAAGAAAAAATAGATATACTGAATAAGTATAGCCAGCAGGTGGGTCTGAACATCAGTCTAAAGAAGACAAGTCATGACACTCAATGTGAGCAATCCTGAGCCAGTAACAATAAGGAACCAGAAGCCAGAACAGACAGGCACATTTACTTAACTAGGATACATAGTAACACCAGACGGCGGAACAAGCAAGGACATCAAAAACAGAATGAATAAAGCGAGAACAGCCTTTGCTAGTCTCAACAACATCTTTAAGTCTTCCCAGTACAGCACAAACACCAAATTAAGATTAAATTAGGGCTGCGTACTTTCTGTGCTTCTCAATGGTGTGGAATGTTGGAGAGTAACAGAGAAGGAAATGTCGAAACTTTCCTCCTTCAACACAATCTTCCTAAGGAATTTTCTCCGAATCTTTTGGCCGAATATCACCACTAACCAAGAACTTCTTATTCGCAGTAACCAAGAGGACATGCACACCATCATAGCTGGCAGACGCTGGAGTTTTGATTGCCACATCCTCAGAAGAGACCCTGATGCCATTACAAGAACAGCTAGGCTATGGACCCCCGAAGGAAAGGGAAAGAGAGGCCGATCAAAAACAACTTGGCGGAGAACTGTGGAGGCCGAGATGCGAGGAATGAACCAGAGTTGGGGTACTGTACGAAGGATGGCCGCCGACTGAACAAAGTGGAAGCAGTTTGTTGCTGCCCTACAAGACGCCACCGGGCGTGATGGCCACTGACTGCTTTGACAGTCGTCGGCTAAGGATCAAAGAAGAAGATTAAAGAATATATAAATGTTATAAGAGACCATAGAAAGGCTATGAAAGAATATAAAATTGGTTTGAGAGAATATAGAAATATTACGAGAGAATATAGAAAGGTTATGAGAGAAAATAGAAAGGTTATGAAACATATAGAAAGGTTATTAGAGAATACAAAGGAACGAACGAACGAACTTTATTTTCAAATGGTTAAGAATTAGACGCGAGGCCTGTCTAACATTCTGCCCTTCCACTCTCACTTATCTTGCATTCTATATTCTTTCATTCCCGCATGTTACTTTAAGCATTACTTTACAGGCAAACAACATTATAAAGGTAATATAACAGCATACATTGACAGTACCTAATTATAATAATCAAAATTAAGTATGTTTTTGTTAAAAACAAACGAGAACGTAATGGGGGGAAAAAACAACAAGAATGGCCAAAAAAAAAAACAAAAAAACAAGCAAACGAACAAACAAGCAAACAAATCCAACCTATCTATATAGTAAATCAGACAATAATTCGAGTACAATCACATTAGGGTGGCATAGAATCAGAACTCGTGAACTATTTGAACAGTCTGCTATTGAGTGAGCAGGGACTTCGTGTGTTTTTCTTTGCCCTCCCAAACTCAAGATCAGAATCAGGTAGAACGAACGAACGAACTTTATCTTCAAAGGGTTTAGAATTGGGCACGCAGGCCTGTTTAACATTCTGCTCATCTTTCTCTCGTCTTCCAAACTGAATCCATTTATCCTACACATGCATTTTAAATATTATTTTTAAAATAATAAAATAAACAAAATAAATGCAATAAAACTAAGTAAAATCCCAACACTGTAACAGTTACACACATTTACAGGACCTTGTCATAATCAATAATGAACAGGGCAGAATAATCCTTAAAAATACACCTGATATTAGATAATGATTTAGGAACATAACTAAATTATGGTGGCATAAAATCTGCACTCATGATTGTGGTGAAGTGGGATGTTATAAATATCTATAGGGGACTTAGTGTACTGACTGAGATCAGCTGTGAAGGTATCTATATCTATTAAGAGTAGTGTATTATAGATAACCTTACTTGCTACCACATATCTCTATATCTCAGTCAGAATTATTCTGGAATAGTGTGATGCTACGTTATGTGTCTAGGGTATGTGTATGATGAAGTGTAAGTCACAACAACAGACAGATAAACAATTTAATTAATCCACTACTCTTGACAACACTGTGACACTCACATACATATAACACTCTACAAAGATATCTTAAAAGAGTCACTGATAAACTTTCAAATAACAATATGTATTCATTACTGGCATGAATGAATATGTGTCCTGATTCAACTACAAGGGAACCAGGAATCACAATCAATTTAAATTACAAGTTATGTACAGAATGTATTTAATATGAATATTGTAGTGACATATATTAGTACAAATGTTCTATGTGTGTCAGTTGTGTAGTAGTAAAATGAGGTAATACTGGTTTTGTTTTGTTCAAGCTCTGTTGGTATTGGTCATCATGACTTCAATAGTTTGTCTTTAGGGACTATTATTGGAGATGTTCACAGTTCCTGATTTTAAGACAAGTAAATTCCCCTCTGAATGGTATTTTTTATAAAGTTATTTCAAGATGAGGGGACATAATGTTGAGCTCAGCTGGCCAACTCTGCTTATCTTGAGTGATGGCGGCAGGAGAGGACTCCTCTGCTCGAATTCTCTTCTGGGCTCTGGAGACACCTCACTGATAGCTAAAAGGACCAAGGAGTATGCTGTCCGACACTGGATTCAGCAAATCTCTGACCAGATGCTGCTCAGTACCATCAAGACCACTGTCCCACAATTCATACGAATAACACAGATACGTTGATTAGCAATGAATTCTGGCACAAACTGGCACAAATTCCTATCTGCTTATGTTCCAGGCTTTTATTTTACACAAATATGAGCTGGCTTCAACGCACTGATGCTTTATCAGCTTCTTTAAACAAGTGGTCTCGAACTAACGCTCCCAAGTGTGTATATCAGCGAGACTGGCCAATGAGCCACGTTTCGACAAGTGTTTGAAAAAATGTTATCTTTTCCCGTCTCCCCTAACAACCAAGATAGTATTTATAGCCCGACCAATCGTGGTTAGGCTTTCATTTGTTGCGCTCCAATCAATTTGGAGTTTACATGGTAGGCTATTTCTGTAACGTAAATTTTTTTCAAACACGTTAAAAAAAAATCTTATGAGCAGAAATGATTTTATGCTGTCAGGCACCCCCAAATATTTTATTTTGGGTATAATTTATTAATTCCTGGACTATTTGCGTAACGTTTTACATATTATTTGTCAGCAAGCCCTAAGGAACCCAAAAATACTAATTTAAAGGAGCTACGTGGTTGCGTTCAAAATATGCAATTTCTTCTACCTCCTGTTTCGAAGATGTGCTGTCTGGGTACTGTTATGTGTTCAAACGTAAACCCATCTATTGTTATCTTTTCTAATAAGAGTCTGTTATGATTTATAAACCTAACTCTGGGAAAGGGTAGTGTATTTTATCACTGTCCGTCTGAAAAAGTTAGTGCTTGTAGACTTACACGCGTGATGCCAGCATTTGTATATCGCGCGTCGCGTGTTGCATGCGTTCCTGATTTTCAGCCCTCCCCTCTCGCTATCCTTTTGTCCATCTGTTCGTTCGTTTTGGTAACGTAATATAATTAATGTTAGGATTAATTTAGGTCATTACGCAGTACGTCTCAATGTTTTTCCAAGAAATACAGCACACGTTTCATTGAAGAAGGCGGGTAATAATACAGTAAGCTTTTACTATCAACGTGAAAGCGTTACAATTTGTAGACGAAGCAGAAAACAAGGGGGATTTCGAGTACATTCTTTGTGACAGCACTGTTATTTTACCATTGCTCTTCTCTTTATTAATTTTATTTGTTAGGCTTCATATTTACCTAATAATTTATATATGTGGATTAGAATATTTCATGACACCTCCCCTCTTAAAACAGACATTATATGTCAGTCCTTTATTCTATATACACATAGAGAAATTTATTATTATTTCTGGGGTTTACGGTGATTCTCATCACACGGATGGCGGCTTAAAAAATCCGCTCCCAGATTGGTTTTTCCAGATATATATTCAATGCTAAAATTATATGGAGCCAGAAGCAAAGACCATCGGAGTAACCTAGAGTTCTCATGCTTAGCCTGTGCTAAAAACGATAAAGGTTTGTGGTCAGTTTGCAACTTAAATGCCTTCCCATATAAATAAATATTGAATTTCTTTATTGCCCATATTACTGCAAGACATTCTTTTTCGCTAGTTGAGTAGTTGATTTCAGCTTTATTCAACTTTCTGCTAGCATATGCCACTGGGCTTAATTCCCCATCCAATGCATCTGATTTCTGTATTAAAGTTGCACCTAGCCCAATATTACTTGCATCCGTCCTTACTATGAATTCTTGACTTAAGTCAGGTAATTTCAAAATGGGTTTACTTGTGAGCTTTTCCTTCAATTCTTGGTAAGTCATTTCACATTGTGGTGTCCATGTAATGCGATCTGGAAGTCCTTTACGTGTCAATTCAGTTAACGGTGCACATATGGAATTAAAGTTCTTGATATACTTCTGGTAGAAACCACATAATGAGACAAAGGATCTCACGTCCTTCTTGGTTTGTGGTCTCGGGGCTTTCTGTAGTTTCTCTAAATTCTTTGGGTCAGGGGTCATGTTTCCCTGATAAACTGTGTGTCCCAAAAATTCCAATTCTTTACATCCAACGCAACATTTGGTTGGTCGGGCTGTTAAATTTGCCTCCCTAAGTCGATCAAACAGCATGTTCAGAGAGTCAATGTGTTCCTCAAATGTTTCTGTTGCTATAAGGATATCATCCATAAAATTTGTTATACAGGGATTATTCAGAGGATCCAATAATTTTCTCATCATTCTAGAGAAGACACTAGGCGCATTCTTCAATCCAAATGGCAATCTATTAAACTCATAGTGTCCTTCTGAGGTACTAAAAGCTAGGTATGGTCTAACCTCAGGCTTTACTGGAATCTGATAGTATCCTTTACTCAGATCCACTTTTGAGAAATATTTAGCTTTATTTAGTCTGGCAAACAGCTGATTTGTATCCGGCAATGGATCCACCTGTCCTTCTGTAATAGCATTCAGTCTCCTGTAATCTATACAGAGTCTATGTTCTCCAGAGGGCTTCCTTAAAAGTACAACACCGGAACTATACGAAGACTCACTGTGCGAAATAATTCCTTCCTTCAATAGATAGTCTATCTCTTCCTTCAAAGCTTTTTCCTTAGCAAACGGAATCGAATATGGTTTCATACAGACAGGTGTGGAGTCTATGAGTTTCATATCATATTCCAATAGGTTTGTATGCCCTGGTCGGTCTGTTAACACCTCTGCATGATTATTTAGAACCTGTTGCACTCTCTCTTTCTGAGTTTTCGTTAAATGTGTACTGATTTTCACCTGTGCTGCTGTCTCACAGGGGTGTAATGGATATTCAAATGATGAAAGTGGTTCCTTTTTCATCTCCATGGCGATGGACAAGGTCAACAAGTGTGTCTCTTCCTGATGTTCTCTTTCCAAATATTTCTTCAGGAGATTCACATGATAGATTTTTTCTTTCCCCTTCTTATCTATCTTATAATTTGTTCTAGACACCTTCTCTAGAACTGTATATGGACCCTGCCATCCAATTTGTAACTTATTCTGACTCCCGGGCAAAAGAAGCAGTACCTTCTCTCCCACAGCCAAATTTCTGTCTTTCGCCTTCCTGTTATAATAGGCAGCATGTTTCTTCCTGGCTTGTTTCAAATTTTCATTGGCAAGTTTCCAGCCAGTTTTCAACCGAGTGGTCAGCTCATTCACATACTGGTATGAAGATGTAATGTTTTCCTCTGCCTTTTCATCAGTCCACGTTCTTAACAAAGCTACATATGGACCTTTAATTGTGTGGACCTATTTGTCCATGCACCGGTATGGTCTCTTCCACTCGAAGCTTTATAGTGATGATTTTTCCTCCCAGAATTATCATTCACAAAACGACCGCTACCAATTTTTCTCTTGGGGCTGTCTCCCCTCTTAAAATTCTTGATGAGAGATTTCCTCTCTACATCTTCTTCCTCCAGTTTTTTTAAGTCCGATTGAGGGATTGTCGGCTTATCCTGGGGTAAGACATCTTTTTGCACTCTCCGCATAGTGGCCATTGTAAAACAGTTAAGTGAAGCTTGTCCGTGAAAAGGGGCTTCCATTCCATTTGGTCCACTTTATCAAATTTATTTTTCCTTTTATTGTCAGGCCTGATTTTGCCCCATGGCGTGTCCAGGTCCTGATCCATGTTCCCACTTGTGGGTGTTCCCTCATGTGCTATGCTACACCTTTCTACAAAATTCTCAATGTCCCATCTTGCTTTGGGCCAATAATAATTGTGAGCCACTTTTTGAATGATGGTACCTATCTTCTCATGGTCCCCATCTGGTTTCACATGTAGGCTCCTTATTAAGTCTGTCCTATATCTTTTTGGAAGAACCAGCTGTCCGTGACCATTGGATCTAGCTCCAGTCTTCCTATACATCAACTTGTTTTTCATGTAAAAATCTCCCTTGCCTGGAGTTGTATGACAAGTTGACAATTTTCTGAAACAAGGCTTGAGTGTTTTATCCCCAGCCTGTGCCTTCCTCATCTCTTCTGGAGTGGTATCTAACATAATATCCTCCTCCTGTCTTGAGGTCGACCTGACCTGAAGGGTTGCCATATACACAGGTTTCTTTCTGCAACGGTCAGTGTCATGATTGTTCATCTTACAATTTTTACACCACCTTTTTCCTTGGTTGAAAGATTTTCTTTCATCATATTTCCTTTCATCGAATTGTGGGAATTTATTTTTATTGTCATACCGTGGCCTATCAAATTGGTGCTTACCTTTATTTTGATCCTTAGGATCAAATTTATTAAAGTTCTGTGGTGCCCTAAAGTTGTCCACCTGTTTCTTTTTATTACCTGTTACCTCTGCTTGAGCTGCTTGATACCTTTCAGCAACATTTAGCAACTCACCCAGCCTCTCTGCACCTTGTTCCATGAGAAACTTTCTCAGGTCTGGAGCCATGGACTCTCTTAGTTGCTCTATAAGGACCATTTCCTTAAGATCTTGGGTTTTCCCCAGAGAAGTCCATTTCTCCAAGTATGTCTCTATGCGTGCAGAGAACTGGTGATAGGTTTCACCTGACAGTAGTTTAGCATTCCTAAATTTTTTCCTGTAAAACTCTGCATTCTTTTCATACCTTAACAAAAGAGCCTGCTTTAGCATGTCATAATTTTCCTGATCACCTCTGCTCATTTTTGCAAAAACTTCATAAGCTGCCCCACGAAGTCCCTGAGATAACTTTAAGCTCCACCTTTCTCTCTCTAACCCATACGTGGTAGCTAATAGTTCGTACCTATTTATATAGCTCTCAATATCATCGTCTTTCTCAACAAAATGATCTAAATGAAAGTTCATAGCTGAGATTGAGGCTCCTTGAGTAACCGTAGCATCAGAGGCAAAGGGACTGGCACCATTTTCAGGAGCATGGCCTTGAAACTCAAACTCCCTTAGTCGTAATTCATGTTCCCTTTGTAATCTTTTATCTTCTGCTTCCCTTTCTGCAGCTAATTTCCTCTCTCCCTTTCTGCAGCCTGTCTTCTTTCCTCGGCTTCCCTTTCTGCAGCTAATTTCTTCTCTTCTGCTTCCAATTTCTTAGCCTCTTTGTCAGCCTCAATCTGCAATCTCTTAGTCTCAGCCTCAGCTTGCAACCTCTTAGTCTCAGCCTCAAACCTTCTTTCGGCTTCTTTTTCTAATCTTCTTTCTTCGCGTTCAATAAATTTGTCACATTCCGTTGTGACATAGGCAACCATAACTTGCCCATCTAATCCTAACTCTTTTGCAGTCTGAACCGCAGCAGATCGAAATTTGGCCAGGTCCGCCATTGTCTATCAGGTAAATTTTTATAATGTCTACCCAACAATTCAATTTCTAACTATATATCTAATGGACAACACAGGCACCGTGAGCTCAACCTTATTTAATTCCACCCAAGGATACCTTTTAATTCTTATATTCCCTGAAGTGAATTACCCCCAATATTTTTAATAGGGAAAGATTCAAAATCCCAAGAGCGAGACCCCAATATATGTGGTGAAGTGGGATGTTATAAATATCTATAGGGGACTTAGTGTACTGACTGAGATCAGCTGTGAAGGTATCTATATCTATTAAGAGTAGTGTATTATAGATAACCTTACTTGCTACCACATATCTCTATATCTCAGTCAGAATTATTCTGGAATAGTGTGATGCTACGTTATGTGTCTAGGGTATGAGTATGGTGAAGTGTAAGTCACAACAACAGACAGATAAACAATTTAATTAATCCACTACTCTTGACAACACTGTGACACTCACATACATATAACACTCTACAAAGATATCTTAAAAGAGTCACTGATAAACTTTCAAATAACAATATGTATTCATTACTGGCATGAATGAATATGTGTCCTGATTCAACTACAAGGGAACCAGGAATCACAATCAATTTAAATTACAAGTTATGTACAGAATGTATTTAATATGAATATTGTAGTGACATATATTAGTACAAATGTTCTATGTGTGTCAGTTGTGTAGTAGTAAAATGAGGTAATACTGGTTTTGTTTTGTTCAAGCTCTGTTGGTATTGGTCATCATGACTTCAATAGTTTGTCTTTAGGGACTATTATTGGAGATGTTCACAGTTCCTGATTTTAAGACAAGTAAATTCCCCTCTGAATGGTATTTTTATAAAGTTATTTCAAGATGAGGGGACATAATGTTGAGCTCAGCTGGCCAACTCTGCTTATCTTGAGTGATGGCGGCAGGAGAGGACTCCTCTGCTCGAATTCTCTTCTGGGCTCTGGAGACACCTCACTGATAGCTAAAAGGACCAAGGAGTATGCTGTCCGACACTGGATTCAGCAAATCTCTGACCAGATGCTGCTCAGTACCATCAAGACCACTGTCCCACAATTCATACGAATAACACAGATACGTTGATTAGCAATGAATTCTGGCACAAACTGGCACAAATTCCTATCTGCTTATGTTCCAGGCTTTTATTTTACACAAATATGAGCTGGCTTCAACGCACTGATGCTTTATCAAGCTTCTTTAAACAAGTGGTCTCGAACTAACGCTCCCAAGTGTGTATATCAGCGAGACTGGCCAATGAGCCACGTTTCGACAAGTGTTTGAAAAAATGTTATCTTTTCCCGTCTCCCCTAACAACCAAGATAGTATTTATAGCCCGACCAATCGTGGTTAGGCTTTCATTTGTTGCGCTCCAATCAATTTGGAGTTTACATGGTAGGCTATTTCTGTAACGTAAATTTTTTTCAAACACGTTAAAAAAAAATCTTATGAGCAGAAATGATTTTATGCTGTCAGGCACCCCCAATATTTTATTTTGGGTATAATTTATTAATTCCTGGACTATTTGCGTAACGTTTTACATATTATTTGTCAGCAAGCCCTAAGGAACCCAAAAATACTAATTTAAAGGAGCTACGTGGTTGCGTTCAAAATATGCAATTTCTTCTACCTCCTGTTTCGAAGATGTGCTGTCTGGGTACTGTTATGTGTTCAAACGTAAACCCATCTATTGTTATCTTTTCTAATAAGAGTCTGTTATGATTTATAAACCTAACTCTGGGAAAGGGTAGTGTATTTTATCACTGTCCGTCTGAAAAAGTTAGTGCTTGTAGACTTACACGCGTGATGCCAGCATTTGTATATCGCGCGTCGCGTGTTGCATGCGTTCCTGATTTTCAGCCCTCCCCTCTCGCTATCCTTTTGTCCATCTGTTCGTTCGTTTTGGTAACGTAATATAATTAATGTTAGGATTAATTTAGGTCATTACGCAGTACGTCTCAATGTTTTTCTCAAGAAATACAGCACACGTTTCATTGAAGAAGGCGGGTAATAATACAGTAAGCTTTACTATCAACGTGAAAGCGTTACAATTTGTAGACGAAGCAGAAAACAAGGGGGATTTCGAGTACATTCTTTGTGACAGCACTGTTATTTTACCATTGCTCTTCTCTTTATTAATTTTATTTGTTAGGCTTCATATTTACCTAATAATTTATATATGTGGATTAGAATATTTCATGACAATGATGTATTTGAAAAGTCTGCGATTGTATGGACTAAGCCTGCTTTTTACGTCGTGTGGAAGATTATTCTACAGATGAGCAGCAGAAAAAGCTAAACTTTTCTTAAATAAGTCAAGCCTTGGTTTGGGCATGTTTAATATGTTTATGAAACTCGATATACTGGGAGTTGCAGAAGCAAGACTTTTGGATACAGGCTACATAACAAGAGACCAGTACACGCTTATACACTCAGGAGGAGAAAAACACGAAAGAGGGGTAGGAATGTTGATAAAGAAGGAGTTAGAAAAATACGTATGTGGATACTGGACACACAATGACAGAATGATGTTACTAAAGATGAGAGCAAAGCCATTCGACATATCAATCTTACAAACTTATGCACCAACTAAAGATTACAGCGAGGAAGAAATAGAAGAATACTATGAAGAGCTACAACACACACTTAAACCAGTCAAATCTACAGATGTGTTGATAGTAATGGGTGATATGAATGCAAAAGTAGGAAAAGGAAAATACAAGAAAATAGTAGGACAGTATGGATTAGGGACAAGAAATGATAGAGGAGACAGACTTATCCAGTTCTGTGAAGAAAACCAGCTGGTCATATGAAACACCTTTTTTCAACACCACCCAAGGAAATTATACACATGGAAAAGCCCAGGAGATGTAACACGTAATCAAATCGAAGCACATGACAAGAGATATGCATGAAGAAATAAAGAAATTATCAAATCGGTCGCTGTTTGCACAAGGAGGAAGCTGTATCAAGAACAAAAATGGTGTAATATTACTTGATGAGAAATACATATCAAACAGATGGGCAGAATACGTAAAAGAACTATTCAAGGACAACAGAGGTAAAAAACCATCACCAGATTCTAATGAAGGCCCAAACATTCTCAGATCAGAAGTAGAGAATGCCATTCATATGATACAAAAAGGAAGATCAGCAGGCATGGATAACATAAAAATTGAAATGATAGAAGCTCTGGAGAGCTTTGGTACAGATACAATCACAGAAATATGCAATGATATATACAATACAGGATATTTACCACACGACATGAAGACATCAGTTTTTATAACATTGCCCCAAAAACCAAATGCAACAGAATGTTCAGACTTCAGAACAATCAGCCTGGTGAGTCATGCAATTAAGATACTGCTCAAAATCATACAGGAAAGAATAAAAAGTAAAGTAGACAGCGAAATCCAAGAAGAACAGTTTGGTTTTAGACGGAACAGTGGAACAAGAGAGGCAATATTTTGCCTAAGAAGATTAGCAGAAAAATATACAGAGGTCCAAAAAAGTATGTATATGTGCTTCATTGACTATAAGAAGGCTTTTGACAGAATCCATCATGAGAAAATAATTGAATGCCTCAAAGACATAGGTATTGATGGAAAAGATATAAGAATACTCAGTAACCTTTATTGGGAGCAAACTGCCACAGTAAGATCGGGAAGGAATTATTCACCATACATAGACATAAAAAGAGGTGTCAGACAAGGTTGTGTGCTGTGCCCCTGCCTATTTAATTTATACACCGAAAAAATTTTCAAACAGATACAGGAAATACCAGGACTGATCATCAGTGGAAGATCAATAAACAACCTTAGATATGCAGATGATACCGTGTTGTTAGCTGAAAGCGAACAGGAGTTACAAGAACTAGTGAAGCAAGTGAACAGTATAAGTCATGAATATGGACTCGACATTAATATTGAGAAAACTAAAACTATGATAATTAGCAAAACAGACGATAAACCCACATTAAAGATAAGCGTAAATGAGAAAATCCTGGAACAAGTCAAGAGCTACGTATATCTTGGTCATATAATAACAGAAGATGGCAGATGTGAAACAGAAATCAAGAAGAGAATAGGAATGGCCAAAGCTACATTCAACAACATGAAACATATACTGACATCCAAACAGTTATCTCATAAATTAAAACTGAGAATCATAAAGTGTTATATATATTCTGCATTTCTGTATGGTGCAGAAACATGGACGATGAATAAGCATTTGGAAGAAAGAATTGAGGCTCTTGAAATGTGGATATATAGAAGAATGGGGCGTATCTCATGGAAAGAGATGAAAACAAATAAGGAGGTCCTAGAAAATCTAGGTATGAAAAGAGAACTAATTAGAGAGGTCAAAGTTCGGCAGCTAAAATACTTTGGCCACATAAAAAGGCATAACACCTTGCAGAAGACCATAACAGATGGGAGAGTTGAAGGCAAACGTGCAAGGGGAAGACAGCGCTATAAGTGGGAAGATAACATCAAGAGATGGACGGGAAAGAGTTTATCAGAGTGTACCACCAAGACAAGAGACAGAAGACGTTGGAGATCCATTACAGCCAACCTTCGTTGTGGAGATGGCAACTGATGATGATGAATATGTTTAAGCGTTGGCTGTGTCTTTCGTTTTATTTGAAAATGGACCACTGGTACGTTGCAGCATTCTGTGACAGGATTTTGTAAATGAATTTGGCTTTGTTGAAGAGGGAGAGCTTTCTTAGAGGTAATATGTTAAGATTTGTATATAGATCTACTAACTGTGATAGGTGTTTGTTAGAAAATAAGCGCACTGCACGTTTTTGTAATGAATAGTCTCTTTGTGTTGAACAGAAAGGTTATGAGTGAATACAGAAAGGTTATAACAGAATATAAAATTGTTATCGGAGAATTTAGAAAGGTTATGAGAGAATACAGAAAGGTTATGAGAGAATACAGAAAGGTTGTGAGAGAATATAGAAATGTTATGAGAGAATACAGAAATGTTATAACAGAATATAAAATTTGTTATGAGAAAATACAGAAAGGTTATGAGAGAATACAGAATGGTTATGAGATAATATACTAAGAGAGAATGCAGAAAGGTTGTGAGATGATACAGAAAGATTATGAGAGAAAATAGAAATGATATGGGAGAATATAGAAAGGTTATGTCGGCGTCTGTGGCCTAATGGATATGAACGCGGTTTCATAATCCAGATATACCAGGTTCGAAACCTGCTGCAGGCGATTTGGTAGCAGATCGCTTTGTGTGGATTTTTAACAATGGTATAAGCGCCGTACCGTTCAGAAAGCAATGGCAAACTACTGAACGTAAAAATATTGCCTAGAAAAATCACAAAACAGCCAATAAAAGCTGGGGTTGATTGCCACGTCCTGTAAAGGATAAGCAACTAACTTTTTTATGAGAGAATATAGAAAGTGTATGATACAATATAGAAATGTTATGAGAGAATATAGAAAGAGTATGATATATTACAGATAGGTTATGAGAGAATATAGAAAGTCTATGTTATAATATAGAAAGGTTATGAGATAAAAAAGAAATGTTATGAGAGAATACAGAAAGGTAATGAGAGAATATAGAAACATTACGAGATAATTTAGAAAGGTTATGAGAGAACATAGAAAGGTTATGAGAGAATATGGAAAGGTTATGAGAGGATATATAAAGTCTTTTAAAGCCAGTGTCGTCTCCAATTATGACAACAAGAGCGGGGAGTGCAATAATATTTATACTTAACTTGTAGCTTGCGGGCCCCCTATAGGTCCCGGTGGTCTTTGAGGAGACAAAAGAAAAGGACTGATTCTTCCTCACGGTTTTTTTTAGAAGCAACTACTATGAGGTTGTAAATGAGGCTGCCAACGCAACCTCATCATGTAAAAGTGAAACATAAACTACTAATAAAGGAGAACATAAATGGTTTGCAGGCTTCACGCAAGGGCACCAGCATAATGAGCAAGGGGGGGGGGGGGGGGAGAATAAGAAGGTGTAGCATGGGAATACAAACTCCACACGGAAGCAATGAGAAACAGTTACCACTGAGGAGAGCGAGCAGCGACAGAAGGAACATTTTATTTCATAAATAAACAGACATTTGTACACTGTTTAAAAATATCTACCCAGTAATCCATCTTTCAACGATCGTAAATAAAATGATATGACAAGGTCACGAATGTGGAACTGATGACAAGGTCACCAATGTGGAACTGATGACAAGAACAAGACAAGTACCCGTGGAACAAGAGTTAAGAAGGAGACGCTGGCGATGGATGGGACACACATTAAAGATATTTGTTGATAGCATTACAAGGCAGTCCTTACTCTGGAATACTCATGTTAATAGAAGCAGAAGTAGGTAACAACAACAACAACAACAAAAATATTTAAAAAACAAGAAGAGAACTGAAGACAGAAATGAGAATTATGAGGAAGATGACAGAACTCCAGACGATCGTACTCGACGTCAGTGACTTGACATGTCTTTGTTGACGGTCTATGCTCCTTGGGGAGCTAAGGGGGTCTGACGGATTGAATACATCCTTCTTCGTGAACACAAGAAAAAAGATGTTCAGATGTGTTACATCGAAACACTGTTATTATATGGAAGGGAGTCATAGCTATTTGGCTAATGGAAAAATTATTGGAGCCAACCGAGATGTGGTTTCTCATAATAGTTTTTATAACCCCACGGATAGCAAAGATAACTATTGAGAAATGCCTGAGAAGAGACACAAAAACAGAGAAGAAGACAAACAAATTTCATGTTATATGTGATGACAGGAAGAGCGCTCGCAATCATCCTGACGACGATTTGGGAAGAAAGAAGAAAAGAGAATTAGAAGAAAATAGATGAAAGATAATGGGCAGCTTGATACATCCGGCACGAGGTATCTGACACCAGCAGACGCGTCCTTGAAATCCGCCCCGATACAGCTCAGCTTGTAAAAGTGACTCACGTACATTCTGTACGACGCCTGACACCATTTGCTCGAGATTATCTCAGCTGGAGCGGTCAAGCTGCTCGCATCTGAATCATCAGCAACATTGTCCGCTCGAAATTCTTTCCCGTCAGATTTAGGCATTATAAATGTGCCATGCCGAGCTATCTTGTTAGACAAAGGTTCGTGACTTCTTTTCGGTTTTTTCAGTGTTTTAAACCCATTCTGTGTAAGCGCTGGACTACTTATGCCAACCAGATGAGGATGATGTCTTACATTTGCTGTCAGTAAATCAGTTTCGAGTGATGGTGAAGACGTCGTGTTTTCCAGATGGGCGTCAAAACCTCGGTTACCAGAATAAATAGTTTGGAAATTTACTTGCGCCTTATTACCGGAGACGAAGGAGTGGTCAACTTCAGAATGCTGATTGTAGTCGATAGACTGACTTATTCCTGCAGTAGGTAATGAATGCATCCTGTGTTTGTGATGCCTTTTCCTGCGCTGAAATTTCCCAGGCTCCCTTGACAGTGACGAAGCGTTATGGGATCTGTCTGTTGTGCTGAAAAGTGAAGGATGCTTTGATATGTTTCTTTTTTTATTAAGTTTTAACTGCGAGGCTTTCTGATAATCTATGGTTGAGTTTGTTCTAGATATTAAATGATATCTATGGGGGCCAGATTCTGTATTCGATATCTTTGTGAAATGTTTGCTTGTGGTGTTTTGTGATAAATTCAAATTCTTGTCATCTGGTACGCGCCCATCCAAAGTCGCTGCACTGTAAACTTGTTCGTCAAAAGATTCTGGGATATAAGATTTAGGAATACTTTGCTTATGGATTTTTTTAACACTTAAACTGCTATGTCTTTTTCCTGGCCATAACGCAGGTGGGATATATCGTGGATTCTGGTTGTTCACTAAATGCGAGCTGAGATCTGTTGCGGACAGATGTTGACGATCACGACGAGTTGTTTGAGCATTTAATGACAGTGGTAGTGACAAAGATGACGATGCTAATGCAGGTATTAATGTGGTGCTTACTAGGGAATCCGCGAATCCTGTTGAATTCAGGAAATGACTGGTCGATGCCACATTTATCTTGCTCTGATAGAGCACACTTTCAGCCTCCACAGACGGCAAGAAGATGATGGCAGATATGAATATTAACGAGAGTAAGTAGAAGCTCCACAAGAGCTTTTTTAACGCTGCCAACGACATCTGTGTGTACAGTGTACCCAGAGCAATTACTTTTTACTTCCACATCTTATTACTTCGGTATTTACGTACACCGTGTTGTTCTCATGTAAGTTTTTTTTTTTTTTTACTTCGGCATTAGATTATATGAGAGATCCATTACTCTGCAAACCTTGTTCAGCAACAAAGATGTCAGGTGCTTCAAAACTTGGCAAGGTTTCTGTGGAATAGAATGTTTACAGTAACCAAGGGATGAAAATACACAGTAGAATAAGAAATGTTTACGTCGTTTCGTGAAATTGATCAATTACAATAACAAATTAAAGTGAACTACATTCTGTCACTGTGACGACACGTCATTCGCTCATTCCATTGTTTTTCCTTTCTATCGCTTTTACTATCCTCCTTTTCGCCCTCCTTTACAAGCAATTATATTTTCATTGTCTCATCATAGGGTGTACACTCCCATTAGATTGTCTCATCAAAGGGTGTACTCTCCCATTAGATTGTCTCATCAAAGGGTGTACTCTCCCATTAGATTGCAACAACTTGGTACATATTTCAGAGTGGGGCTTTTGGTCGCGTGTTGTTATCTATAATTGAGAAAAGTCGTTAATGACAAGATTAATCTGTCTGGCCTGTCCCAAGAGATTGACGATCCTTGCTGCTGACCATACGTGCCGGTATGTGTGACGCAATGATTTCCGGCAATACAAGTAGATTAGCAAGCGTATACCACCTCTTTTAATAAAAAACCTCTCCCCGAGGATAAAAGATGCGTTGGACTGAATGATACAAATTAAGACACCCATATTGTGATAATTGGTTTAGTAAATATACTAACCTAGAAAATAAATTTTACGTGGACAAATGTTTTGGAAATAAGACTCGCGTGTTAAAGACTCCGTGCTTTTCACTTTCCTCACTCATAAAGAAGATGCCAGATAGGAGATAGAAAGGATTTCTAGTATAGGACGTGATTAATACCAGAAGCAGCTTTGTCAAATTAGAAGTGCTAACCTTCAACAAGTGTGTTCATAGTCACTGTTCATAGGAATCGTCCCCAAGTACTAAAGCAAGGATTTGTATATTAACAGTTATCATCAGCTTCAACTTGGGAAGACTGCATCTCCGCTGCTGCGGTAATTGCTATCGACCAACCTATGCAAAGCGTCTAGATACCCTTCGTAAAGGAGTGAGTCACATATCTATATATAGTCCTTTTTATATGTTTATTTAACATGTACAAATATGCTTATGTATGTAACGTTGTGCATGATGTTGGCCATCTCAGTATGTAAAATAATTGCTTATAACCCATCACTGCAAGATATGGTGACTGTTTCGCGCAGGTGTCCAAGGAACCAATGAGAGGTCGCCCCATGCTTCATAGAGAGCAGGACGAGGATGATGATGATATCCCGATGTATATATATTTGTATATGTCAACACATCTGTTTAGATTGATAGAAAGTCTGGTTTAAAAAAAAAAAAAATTTTGCCTCGTTTTGGCAACATTTATGTTTGATAACATTTAATATGTTATCTATTGGTATATATGATAGAATGTCTGTGTATTATCTCATCATTCACTGACTCTCCTACAACACACTTTCACCTGACTCGCGCCCTCAGCTTTTGTGTTCACGGGCATCGGGAAAATCAGAGGGAGATGAGATTGTGTGAGGGAAAGGGGACGTCTATTGATGCCTACATCAGGAGATAGATCATTTACGGCAGACGCTATTTTATGTTTCTCCTTAGTTCCTGGTACTTGTTCCTGGTACCGTACTCAGTTTCGAACAAGACCGTAAGAGACAGTTCTAGGAGACATCCGAAGATGGAAACTTGTGAGATCTACTTGTACAACGAAGGTGATCCCAAACGCCACTCGACTCCTGACGCGAAAATGAAAAGTAAAAAAATTGCTAAGACCCAGCATCAGTAAAACGAGGCTCCAACTACAACCTATCGTCGACAACTATAAAGCTAAGTGTAAATACATAGTACAGTGCATGGACTTCTTTACCCTCCACACAAAAGTTGCACTACCCGATGATGAAATTTCATTAAGATAACCTCCTATAGAACTAATTTATTAAGTCAATCATTCTCATGTGAACCTTGTTTCTAATATATATATATATATATATATATATATATATATATATATATATACATATATATATATATATATATATATATATATATATATATATATATATATATATATATATATATTGTGATAGATTATGTAAATATATTAGCACGTCTTTGCTCCCACCTGTTTTCCACCTTGCTTCCTTATTAGTATGCATTTTTTGTTAAACGCAGAACCCCTACACTTCGATATCTGTCTAACTCATAATTTAGCCACGCCTATTTTCGTTTCTCTATGTCTTACAGGCACTAGGAATGTTTACAAACAGACCTATTAGCTAGTCCAGAGCCGTTAACTGAATTATCATGGGAACGATTGGGCAATCGTTGAGATAGTGATAGATCAGAGAACGGGTCGTATATTTGTAGAATCAAGGGCGGTAAGTCAAAAGACGGACCTTTGACGGTTGCATTTCCTTAAGGGGAGATTTTGTGATGTAATTCGCTACAGTATGAGCCGAGATCAAAAGACGGTTTGCTCGTTGGCCCACGTCTCTGCGTCGGCAGAGGCGTGAAATATAGCTTTGATTCAGGAATCGACCGCAGACTTTCCCAAAATCTGGGCGAAGGTGCTATATCTCGCAAGAGATAGCGAATTTCAACATATTTCCAGCTTTTAAAATCATTTATCTAGTAGCCTCAGAATTTTCGGAACATCTAGCTACGAACCCTAGACCATTGTTAAAGTGGATTTCTTAGTATTTCGATTGGAGATAGTTTCTTTTTCTGTGTTGCGGTAACTATATTAACTAGCATTTTGAGTGACTTAATTGTTAAAGTTCGCTATTTTATATTTCACTAGGATTTACTGTGTTAATTGGCTAGCAGATTAAAAAATATATATCTAATATTTCCAGCTGTAACGTAAACTTAATTAATTGCTATTAACCAGTAAGAGATATTTTAATTGACTAGTAAATGCACTAGGCGATGTCGTACTGACGAAACATATATTTATCTCTAATCCATTATGTGTAATTTTTATAAATGACTAGAATTTATTTCACGGGTTAATAAGAATTTACACTTAAATTTTCTAGTCAAATCTAATAACCGAGTGGTTACTACATTATGCTGTTACGCGGGTTTGGATAGAATACTATATTGTAATTAAATGTTTTGTATTTTCTGCCTAAAATCCAGTACAGGTCATAAACCAAAACCTACCAGCGGCCTGAACCTGATTCTGAGAAAACGGGTCTAAGTCCAACAGTACCAAAAAACATTCTTATATAAATATCGGGTTTTCGAGGTTGACCTGTTTGGCCCTCTTGTTTTACCCAGAAAGAGAGAGAGAGAGAGTACCAACAAAAGACTATAAGAATAATTGTAACTGGACCTATAGCTATGCAGATTCTTTTTCCATTTTCATGTACATTCAGCCCGATGTGGCGAAATTATCAAATTTAACATTTCCCAACTACCGACCACTGTGTTATGGCGAGGATTTTTATCCCGAGAGATTTACATACCTGACATTCTCTTTAAGTTTTGGAATTACAAGCTACTGACACTGTGAACACTAGATCTCGTAATTATTTTCCTACCTGGACTAATTATTGTGACTTCTATACCATAGCGCAAATCATTTGACCTTTTGGGGGTTATTTAACTTCTTCTTGTGGGTTATTTAACTTCTTCTTGTAGGATCTTGTCTCAACAGAGGGGATTGCACTTATGGGGTTTATTTCTTTATGATTTCTGTAACCTATGATTTTTCTATTTGATATTTGATACTGAATGTTGTGAAGTTTTTCTTTATGATAAATAAACGTAACATAAAACTTAACTAACTGTGTTGGTCAGCTCGGCCCAATATCCGTACTCCATTTACTATAGTTTCACGTTTGTGCGTCTAATTGTCGTCACGTATCTGTGTGTGTGTATATGAGTGGTTAATAGTGTATATGTTAATATATGCAGAAAGGTAAACTGTCTGATAAACAAATTTCAGTCGTAGCGATAGGTTGGACTAGAGTATCTTCTCAATCCAGGGACAGACTCTACCTTTTCACCATTTCACTCGTGAAATCTATTTCTTTACCTTATCTCTCACTGAGTTACCCCTTTTCCAGTTCTATTCAGACGGGACCAGAATCTATCTTAATCACCTATCAAAAATCTACGACTTATATATACATATATATATATATATATATATATATATATATATATATATATATATATATATATATATATATATATATATATATATATATATATATATATATATATATATATATATATATATATATATATATATATATATATATATATATATATATATATAACTTGGTTGATTGAAAGCCACCATTCTTGGACAACTACGGCAGATCAAGGGACATATACAGACACTGATTGTATTAGACAAGGAATAAGGTTCTTGCTTTAAAGAAACTAAACTAAAACAGTATAAAATAACATTTTTGACTTAGGACAACTAGGAATTCAGATAAAGCTTGTATGTGGTTAAGTACATATGGAGAAGACTGGATTTTGAAAGACAAATCTACTCGGCAGTTTCCATTCTATACAATTATAGCGCACCATGTGGGGTGTGGGAGGGGGGAGATGGGGGAACTGAAGACCACACAGTCAATCTGAATTGCAAGTAGAAGAACGTCCGGCAGAGATAAAAACTACATACAGGATCTAACGTAATCCAAATTCCAGATACTCCGAAACCTGAAAAAGTAAAACCAGACATGGTTTTATCAATATACGCCTTTAACCATTTGAACCCGCAGTCCCGATATTTCGGTTTCTTCAGCAATTCATAATCCCCGCAGTGCCGGTCAGTTTACATCAAAGGATTTTCAAACGTACCTGAATTCCCATAAACGAGCTATAAAGCTGCGCTACGGTTAAGTTGTGATTATTACCCCAATTATAATTAACTTTCAGGTTGAACAGGGTATTACAGCAACATAGTAGACGAAAACAACAACAACAACAACAAGTGGTGATTAATACCAGACTAGACGGGCTAGATCAGTGTTTCTCAACCTTGATAGTAGCAACGCCCCCTTTTGACAACTAATAATTTTTAAAAGCCCCCACCCTTTTAACACCCCCTTGCTCTTTATCGTGTATATACAAACATAAACATATATTCCACCATACTTTAAAAAAAGCAATGCAGTAAATAATATAAAGAAGAATAGAAAGCACTTTTATAAAAGCATAGTTATATTAAATATGTGTTTAAGTACGGAATTATATACACCACAAGTTCATTATCCTTGAATTACAAATTGGCGAAGCAAATGATATAAATTATTTCTTACAACTCTATAACTATCATAATCATATCATTTAAATAGCGCTTAAATGACTGCATATCTTCAAATCTGAATATTTAAGCCTCTCCTTATATGTAAGGTTAGCTTGGTTGTGTCGAGAGGCTAACGAATGTTTCGAGTGTTGAAGGGACATAAATTTCCGCCTACTGTCTCCTGACAATGGTAACATCCCAGGTACAAAGTTTTGCGTTTTGGAATCCTTGAAACACTCCATGCGACGCAGGGCAAATAAAAACTATCGTGTTACAAGCAATGCGAAGGGGAATATCTTTGTAATTGTTTCATATGGTTTCTTGTAAAAAGGTACACAACGCCCCCCTGAATGGAAGTAGCGACCCCCAATCGTTGCGACCCATCAAAACGCCCCCCAGACATCTTGAAAACGCCCACCAGGGGGCGGTACCGCCCCCGTTGAGAAACACTGTTGCTAGATGGTAATGTCTGAATCGATAAATAGTGATTTGCTTCAGAAGTAGTTCGTTCTTTCTTGAAAGGAAAATTAGTGGAACATACGCTTTGTGTTAGTAAAATAGTGAAGATGTCTAAAAGGGAAAGAGTGAAACGACTGACTTTTCTATAATATTGTTACTTTGTGAAATGATGCATAACAAAACGTGTGAGAGGTCTTGTATGAAGTGACTGCCTTCACTATAATATTTTAACTTGTCAAATGTTGTTTAGCGCTAGATAGGGAAGTATGGGGTAAAATTACTGCCAATACTAAAATATTGTAACTTGACAAATGTTGTTTGGCACTAGGGAGAGAAATCTGGGGTAAAATTACTGCCAATACTATAATATTGTAACTTGACAAATGTTGTATAGCACCAGAGATGGGAAGTCTAGGGTGACATTACGGCCTTTACTATAATATTACAATTTGTCAAGTGTTCCATAGCATCAGGGATGGGAAGTCTGGATTAGGATTACTACCTTTGCTATAATAGTGTAATACGTGAACTGATGTTCAGCACTAGAGAGAGAAATCTGTAGTAAAATTGTTGCCATTATTATATTATTGTAACTTGTCAAATGTTCTTTAGCACTAAGGATTGAGATTCTATAGTGAAATGACTGCCTTAGAATGGTGTAGTTTATTAAATTTTGTTTAGCACTTAGTAGGGAAGTTCTGGAGTAAACTTACTGCCTTTCTCAGAATATTGAAACTTGTCAGACTTATCATTGCGGATGGAAGTTGTGGTAAGACATTGTCGTGGAATATTCTAATCCACATATATAAATTATTAGGTAAATATAAAGCCTAATGAATACATATAATAAATAAAGGAAGAAGAATGGTAAAGAACAGTGCTGTCACAAAGAATGTACTCGAAATCCCCCTTGTTTTCTGCTACGTCTGCAAATTGTAACGTTTCACGTTGATATTAAAGGCCTTCTGCAACATACACGCGTTTCCCAAACACACAATAAAATGTGCTGCCTTTCTAAGAAAAACCTTGAAATATGCAAGTTGACCTAAATTTTAAATTCCATTCATGTCTTTTTCTACACTATGTTACCAAGATCAAAAGACAGATGGACAAAAGGATAGCGAGAAGGGAGAGGCAGAAAGCCGAACACTAAACACGCTTCGCGCGATACACAAATGCTGCCATCACGCGTGTAAGACTACATGCACTAACTTTTTTTTCAGACGGACAGTGATAAAATACATTACCCATCCCAGAGTTAGGTTTATAAATCCTGAAAAACTCTTATTAGAAAAGATAACATTAGATGGGTTTACGGTTGAAAACATAACAGTACCCAGACAGCACATCTTCGAAACAGGAGGTAGAAAATACATATTTTGAACGCAGCCACGTAGCTCTTTTAAATTTGGATATTTGGGTTCCTTAGGGCTTGCTGACAAAGAATATGTAAAACGTTACGCAAATAGTCCAGGAATTAATAAATTATACCCAAAATAAAATAGTGGGGATGCCTGACAGCATGGAATCATTTCTGCTCATAAAATTTTTTTATAACGTGTTTGAAAAAAATCTTACGTTACAGAATTAGCCTACCATGTAAACTCCAAATTGATTGGAGTGCAACAAATGAAAGACTAACCACGATTGGTCGGGCTATAAATACTATCTTTCGTTGTTAGGGGAGACGTGAAAAGGTAACATTTTTTCAAACACTTGTCGAAACGTGGCCTCATTGGCTAGACTCGCTGATATACTCACTTAGGAGCGTTAGTTCGAGACCACTAGTGCAAATAATCTTGATAAAGCAACAGTGCATTGAAGCCAGCTCATATTTGTGTTAAATAAAAGCCTGGAACATAAGCAGATGGGAATTTGTGCCAGTAATTGTGCCAGAATTCATTGCTAATCAACGTATCTGTGTTTATTTCCATGAAATTGTGGTAAGCTTGAACCATTCAGTATCTTTTAATGAAAATTGAATGTAAATTGTTAATTTATGCCTGTATATATATATGTGTAGTTCAGTGGCAAACAGGAGATAAAGCCTATAATGCTCCAGCCTGAACAGAGGGTGTCGGAGGGAAGTAAAACGGCATGGAATGGCCAAATAGTACACTGACACCTGGATGATTGACTAGAAAGAAATAATGCTGGAAGTGCAGAGGCGTGGTAACCATTAAGGAGGGTAATGCTGGTATAAAGTATTTCAGATGAAGCTGACAGTTGGCCTAACGCTCTGAACTCAATGTTTGTGTTGTATTGTGCTCAGTGTAGAACTAGAGTATCAATTAGTTATGAAGTAGAAGGTACATCCTTCTTGTTTTCAGGGACCGTGGTCTTGATGGTACTGAGCAGCACCTGGTCAGAGCTTTGCTGAATCCAGAGTCGGACAGCATACTCCTTGGTCCATTTAGCTATCAGTGAGGTGTCTCCAGAGCCCAGAGGAGAATTCGAGCAGAGGAGTCCTTCCCTGCCGCCATCACGCAAGATAAGCTGATTTGGCCAGCTGAGCTCAACATTATGTCCCCTCATCTTCAAATGACTTTGTAAAAATAACATTCAGAGGGGAATTTAATTGTCTTAATATCATGAACTGAGAACATCTCCAATACTAGTCCCAAAAGACAAACTATTGAAGTCATGATGACAAATACCAACAGAGCTTGAACAAAACAAAACCAGTATTACCTCATATTACCACTACACAACTGACACACATAGAATATTTTTTAATAATATATGTCACTACAATATTCATATTGATAAAGTCTGTACATATACTTGTAATTAAAATTGATTGTGATTCCTGGTTCCTTTGTATTTGAATCAGGACACATATACCTTTATGATAACCATGAATACATATTGTTATTTGAAAAGTTATCAGTGACTCCTTAAGATATTCTCATAGAGTGTTATATGTATGTGAGTGTCACAGTGTTGTCAAGAGTAGTGGATTAAATTAAATTGTTTATCTGTCTGTTGTTGTGACTTACACTTCATCATACACATACCCTAGACACATAACGTAGTCATCACACTATTCCAGAATAATTCTGACTGAGATATATAGATATGTGGTAGCAAGTAAGGTTATCTATAATACACTACTCTTAATAGATATAGATACCTTCACAGCTGATCTCAGTCAGTACACTAAGTCCCCTATAAATATTTATAACATCCCACTTCACCACATATATTGGGGGCTCGTCCGGGATTTTGAATCTTTCCCTATTAAAAATATTGGGGGTAATTCACTTCAGGGAATATAAGAATTAAAAGGTATCCTTGGGTGGAATTAAATAAGGTTGAGCTCACGGTGCCTGTGTTGTCCATTAGATATATTTAGAGATTAAATTGTTGGTTAGACATTGTATAAACTTACCTGATAGACAATGGCGGACCTGGCCAAGTTTCGATCTGCTGCTGTTCAGACTGCAAAAGAGTTAGGATTAGATGGGCAAGTTATGGTTGCCTATGTCACCACGGAATGTGACAAATTTATTGAACGCGAAGAAAGAAGATTAGAAAAAGAGGCCGAAAGAAAGTTAGAGGCTGAGACTAAGAGGTTGCAAGCTGAGGCTGAGACTAAGAGGTTGCAAGCTGAGGCTGAGACTAAGAGGTTGCAGATTGAGGCTGAGGCTAAGAAATTGGAAGCAGAAAGAGAAGACAAAAGATTAGCTGCAGAAAGAGAAGAGAAGAGATTAGCTGCAGAGAGGGAAGCAGAAAAGGAGGAGAAAAGATTACAAAGGGAACATGAATTACGACTAAGGGAGTTTGAGTTTCAAGGCCATGCTCCTGAAAATGGTGCCAGTCCCTTTGCCTCTGATGCTACGGTTACTCAGGGAGCCTCAACCTCAGCTATGAACTTTCATTTAGATCATTTTGTTGAGAAAGACGATGATATTGAGAGCTATATAAATAGATATGAACTATTAGCTACCACATATGGGTTAGAGAGAGAAAGGTGGAGCTTAAAGTTATCTCAGGGACTTCGTGGGGCAGCTTATGAAGTTTTTGCAAAAATGAGCAGAGGTGATCAGGAAAATTATGATATGCTAAAGCAGGCTCTTTTGTTAAGATATGAAAAGAATGCTGAATTTTATAGGAAAAAATTTAGGAATGCTAAACTACTGTCAGGTGAAACCTATCACCAGTTCTCTGCACGAATAGAGACATACTTGGAGAAATGGACTTCTCTGGGGAAAACCCAAGATCTTAAGGAAATGGTCCTTATAGAGCAATTAAGAGAGTCCATGGCTCCAGACCTGAGAAAGTTTCTCATGGAACAAGGTGCAGAGAGGCTGGGTGAGTTGCTAAATGTTGCTGAAAGGTATCAAGCAGCTCAAGCAGAGGTAACAGGTAATAAAAAGAAACAAGTGGATAACTTTAGGGCACCACAGAACTTTAATAAATTTGATCCTAGGGATCAACACAAAGGTAAGCACCAGTCTGATAGGCCACGGTATGAAAATAAAAATAAATTCCCACAATTCGATGAAAGGAAATATGATGAAAGAAAATCTTTCAACCAAGGAAAAAGGTGGTGTAAGAATTGTCAGATGGACAATCATGACACTGACCGGTGCAGAAGGAAACCTGTGTATATGGCAACCCTTCAGGTCAGGTCGACCTCAAGACAGGAGGAGGATATTATGTTAGATACCACTCCAGAAGAGATGAGGAAGGCACAGGCTGGGGATAAAACACTCAAGCCTTGTTTCAGAAAATTGTCAACTTGTCATACAACTCCAGGCAAGGGAGATTTTTACATGAAAAACAAGTTGATGTATAGGAAGATTGGAGCTAGATCCAAAGGTCAAGGACAGCTGGTACTTCCTAAAAGATATAGGGCAGACTTAATAAGGAGCCTACATGTGAAACCAGATGGGGACCATGAGAAAATAGGTACCATCATTCAAAAGGTGGCTCACAATTATTATTGGCCCAAAGCAGGATGGGACATTGAGAATTTTGTAGAAAGGTGTAGCATAGCACATGAGGGAACACCCACAAGTGGGAACATGGATCAGGACCTGGACACGCCCCGGGGCAAAATTAGGCCTGATAATAAAAAGAAAAATAGATTTGAAAAAGTGGACCAAATGGAATGGGAAGCCCCTTTTCACGGACAAGCTTCACTTAACTGTTTTACTATGGCCACTATGCGGAGAGTGCAAAAAGATGTCTTACCCCAGGATAAGCCGAAAATCCCTCAATCGGACTTAAACAAACTGGAGGAAGAGGATGTAGAGAGGAAATCTCTCATCAAGAATTTTAAGTGGGGAGACAGCCCCAAAAGAAAAATTGGTAGCGGTCGTTTTGTGAATGATAATTCTGGGAGGAAAAATCATCACTATAAAGCTTCGAGTGGAAGAGACCATACCGGTGCATGGACAAATAGGTCCACACAATTAAAGGTCCATATGTAGCTATGTTAAGAACGTGGACTGATGAAAAGGCAGAGGAAAACATTACATCTTCATACCAATATGTGAATGAGCTGACCACTCGGTTAAAAACTGGCTGGAAACTTGCCAATGAAAATTTGAAACAAGCCAGGAAGAAACATGCTGCCTATTATAACAGGAAGGCGAAGGACAGAAATCTGGCTGTGGGAGAGAAAGTACTGCTTCTTTTGCCTGGGAGTCAGAATAAGTTACAAATTGGATGGCAGGGTCCATATACAGTTTTAGAGAAGGTGTCTAGAACAAATTATAAGATAGATAAGAAGGGGAAAGAAAAAATCTATCATGTGAATCTCCTGAAGAAATATTTGGAAAGAGAACATCAGGAAGAGACACACTTGTTGACCTTGTCCATCGCCATGGAGATGAAAAAGGAACCACTTTCATCATTTGAATATCCATTACACCCCTGTGAGACAGCAGCACAGGTGAAAATCAGTACACATTTAACGAAAACTCAGAAAGAGAGAGTGCAACAGGTTCTAAATAATCATGCAGAGGTGTTAACAGACCGACCAGGGCATACAAACCTATTGGAATATGATATGAAACTAATAGACTCCACACCTGTCTGTATGAAACCATATTCGATTCCGTTTGCTAAGGAGAAAGCTTTGAAGGAAGAGATAGACTATCTGTTGAAGGAAGGAATTATTTCGCACTGTGAGTCTTCGTATAGTTCCGGTGTGGTACTCTTAAGGAAGCCCTCTGGAGAACATAGACTCTGTATAGATTACAGGAGACTGAATGCTATTACAGAAGGACAGGTGGATCCATTGCCGGATACAAATCAGCTGTTTGCCAGGCTAAATAAAGCTAAATATTTCTCAAAAGTGGATCTGAGTAAAGGATACTATCAGATTCCAGTAAAGCCTGAGGTTAGACCATACCTAGCTTTTAGTACCTCAGAAGGACACTATGAGTTCAATAGATTGCCATTTGGATTGAAGAATGCGCCTAGTGTCTTCTCTAGAATGATGAGAAAATTATTGGATCCTCTGAATAATCCCTGTATAACAAATTTTATGGATGATATCCTTATAGCAACAGAAACATTTGAGGAACACATTGACTCTCTGAACATGCTGTTTGATCGACTTAGGGAGGCAAATTTAACAGCCCGACCAACTAAATGTTGCGTTGGATGTAAAGAATTGGAATTTTTGGGACACACAGTTTATCAGGGAAACATGACCCCTGACCCAAAGAATTTAGAGAAACTACAGAAAGCCCCGAGACCACAAACCAAGAAGGACGTGAGATCCTTTGTCTCATTATGTGGTTTCTACCAGAAGTATATCAAAAACTTTAATTCCATATGTGCACCGTTAACTGAATTGACATGTAAAGGACATCCAGATCGCATTACATGGACACCACAATGTGAAATGACTTACCAAGAATTGAAGGAAAAGCTCACAAGTAAACCCATTTTGAAATTACCTGACTTAAGTCAAGAATTCATAGTAAGGACGGATGCAAGTAATACTGGGTTAGGTGCAACTCTACTACAGAAATCAGATGCATTGGATGGGGAATTAAGCCCAGTGGCATATGCTAGCAGAAAGTTGAATAAAGCTGAAATCAACTACTCAACTAGCGAAAAGGAATGTCTTGCAGTAATATGGGCGATAAAGAAATTCAATATTTATCTATATGGGAAGGCATTTAAGTTGCAAACAGACCACAAACCGTTATCGTTTCTATCACAGGCTAGGCATGAGAACTCCAGGTTACTCCGATGGTCTTTACTTTTGGCTCCATATAATTTTAGCATTGAGTATATATCTGGAAAAACCAATTTGGGAGCGGATTTTTTAAGCCGCCATCCGTGTGATGAGAATCACCGTAAACCCCAGAAATAATAATAAATTTCTCTATGTGAATATAGAATAAAGGACTGACATATAATGTCTGTTTTAAGAGGGGAGGTGTCGTGGAATATTCTAATCCACATATATAAATTATCAAGTAAATATAAAGCCTAATAAATACATATAATAAATAAAGGAAGAAGAATGGTAAAGAACAGTGCTGTCACAAAGAATGTACTCGAAATCCCCCTTGTTTTCTGCTACGTCTGCAAATTGTAACGTTTCACGTTGATATTAAAGGCCTTCTGCAACATACACGCGTTTCCCAAACACACAATAAAATGTGCTGCCTTTCTAAGAAAAACCTTGAAATATGCAAGTTGACCTAAATTTTAAATTCCATTCATGTCTTTTTCTACACTATGTTACCAAGATCAAAAGACAGATGGACAAAAGGATAGCGAGAAGGGAGAGGCAGAAAGCCGAACACTAAACACACTTCGTGCGATACACAAATGCTGCCATCACGCGTGTAAGACTACATGCACTAACTTTTTTTCAGACGGACAGTGATAAAATACATTACCCATCCCAGAGTTAGGTTTATAAATCCTGAAAAACTCTTATTAGAAAAGATAACATTAGATGGGTTTACGGTTGAAAACATAACAGTACCCAGACAGCACATCTTCGAAACAGGAGGTAGAAAATACATATTTTGAACGCAGCCACGTAGCTCTTTTAAATTTGGATATTTGGGTTCCTTAGGGCTTGCTGACAAAGAATATGTAAAACGTTACGCAAATAGTCCAGGAATTAATAAATTATACCCAAAATAAAATAGTGGGGATGCCTGACAGCATGGAATCATTTCTGCTCATAAAATTTTTTTATAACGTGTTTGAAAAAAATCTTACGTTACAGAATTAGCCTACCATGTAAACTCCAAATTGATTGGAGTGCAACAAATGAAAGACTAACCACGATTGGTCGGGCTATAAATACTATCTTTCGTTGTTAGGGGAGACGTGAAAAGGTAACATTTTTTCAAACACTTTTCGAAACGTGGCCTCATTGGCTAGACTCGCTGATATACTCACTTAGGAGCGTTAGTTCGAGACCACTAGTGCAAATAATCTTGATAAAGCAACAGTGCGTTGAAGCCAGCTCATATTTGTGTTAAATAAAAGCCTGCAACATAAGCAGATGGGAATTTGTGCCAGTAATTGTGCCAGAATTCATTGCTAATCAACGTATCTGTGTTTATTTCCATGAAATTGTGGTAAGCTTGAACCATTCAGTATCTTTTAATGAAAATTGAATGTAAATTGTTAATTTATGCCTGTATATATATGTGTAGTTCAGTGGCAAACAGGAGATAAAGCCTATAATGCTCCAGCCTGAACAGAGGGTGTCGGAGGGAAGTAAAACGGCATGGAATGGCCAAATAGTACACTGACACCTGGATGATTGACTAGAAAGAAATAATGCTGGAAGTGCAGAGGCGTGGTAACCATTAAGGAGGGTAATGCTGGTATAAAGTATTTCAGATGAAGCTGACAGTTGGCCTAACGCTCTGAACTCAATGTTTGTGTTGTATTGTGCTCAGTGTAGAACTAGAGTATCAATTAGTTATGAAGTAGAAGGTACATCCTTCTTGTTTTCAGGGACCGTGGTCTTGATGGTACTGAGCAGCACCTGGTCAGAGCTTTGCTGAATCCAGAGTCGGACAGCATACTCCTTGGTCCATTTAGCTATCAGTGAGGTGTCTCCAGAGCCCAGAGGAGAATTCGAGCAGAGGAGTCCTTCCCTGCCGCCATCACGCAAGATAAGCTGATTTGGCCAGCTGAGCTCAACATTATGTCCCCTCATCTTGAAATGACTTTGTAAAAATAACATTCAGAGGGGAATTTAATTGTCTTAATATCATGAACTGAGAACATCTCCAATACTAGTCCCAAAAGACAAACTATTGAAGTCATGATGACAAATACCAACAGAGCTTGAACAAAACAAAACCAGTATTACCTCATATTACCACTACACAACTGACACACATAGGATATTTTAATAATATATGTCACTACAATATTCATATTGATAAAGTCTGTACATATACTTGTAATTAAAATTGATTGTGATTCCTGGTTCCTTTGTATTTGAATCAGGACACATATACCTTTATGATAACCATGAATACATATTGTTATTTGAAAAGTTATCAGTGACTCCTTAAGATATTCTCATAGAGTGTTATATGTATGTGAGTGTCACAGTGTTGTCAAGAGTAGTGGATTAAATTAAATTGTTTATCTGTCTGTTGTTGTGACTTACACTTCATCATACACATACCCTAGACACATAACGTAGTCATCACACTATTCCAGAATAATTCTGACTGAGATATATAGATATGTGGTAGCAAGTAAGGTTATCTATAATACACTACTCTTAATAGATATAGATACCTTCACAGCTGATCTCAGTCAGTACACTAAGTCCCCTATAAATATTTATAACATCCCACTTCACCACATACATGAATGTTTATCCTAGTCTGCAGAGTACATGATGATGATGATAATGATAATATTGATAAAACTGGTGCAATTTTGTATTGTCCGTGCAGTTCTCGGGGATCTCCGAGAAGACAAAGAGGGAATATTTGTATTTCTCCCTTTCATGTCACAAGAGATGAGTAATATGAGGTTTATGTACGGGGCTGACAACCTTATCATGTACAATAATGTACTACAAAAACTATCACCACAGGAACACATTCATGCTTTACTGTTATCTTCCAGTAAGATGACCTGCTACAACTGTGACTCTATACTCCCTAGGGAACACATTCATGCTTTAGTGTTAGCTTCCTGCGAGATGACCTGCTACAACTGTGACTCTATACTCCCTAGAGAACACATTCATGCTTTAGTGTTAGCTTCCAGTAAGATGACCTGCTACAACTGTGACTCTATACTCCCTAGGGAAGACATTCATGCTTTAGTGTTAGCTTCCTGCGAGATGACCTGCTACAACTGTGACTCTATACTCCCTAGAGAACACATTCATGCTTTAGTGTTAGCTTCCTGTAAGATGACCTGCTACAACTGTGGCTCTATACTCCCTAGGGAACACATTCATGCTTTAGTGTTAGCTTCCTGCGAGATGACCTGCTACAACTGTGGCTCTATACTCCCTAGAGAACACATTCATGCTTTAGTGTTAGCTTCCTGTAAGATGACCTGCTATAACTGTGACTCTATACTCGATAGGGAACACATTCATGCTTTAGTGTTAGTTTCTTGTAAGATGACCTGCTACAACTGTAACTCTATACTCCCTATGGAACACATTCATGCTTTAGTGTTAGCTTCCTATAAGACGACCTGCTACAACTGTGACTCTATACTCCCTAGGGAACACATTCATGCTTTAGTGTTAGCTTCCTATAAGATGACCTGCTACAACTGTGACTCTATACTCCCTAGGGAACACATTCATGTTTAGTGTTAGCTTCCTGTAATATGACCTGCTATAACTGTGACTCTATACTCCATAGGGAACACATTCATGCTTTAGTATTAGCTTCCTGTAAGATGACCTGCTGCAGCTGTAACTCTATACTCCCTAGGGAAATCATTCATGCTTTAGTGTTAGCTTCCTGTAAGATGACCTGCTACAACTGTGACTCTATACTCCCTAGGGAACACATTCATGCTTTAGTATTAGCTTCCTGTAAGATGACCTGCTACAACTGTGACTCTATACTCCCTAGGGAACACATTCATGCTTTAGTGTTAGCTTCCTGCGAGATGACCTGCTACAACTGTGACTCTATACTCCCTAGGGAACACATTCATGCTTTAGTGTTAGCTTCCTATAAGATGACCTGCTACAGCCGTGGCTCTGTACTCCCTAGGGAACACATTCATGCTTTAGTGTGAGCTTCCTATAAGGTGACCTGCTACAATTGTGGCTCTATACTCGCTAGGGAACACTCTTCGACATATACTGATGGAGACTGAGCACCTATAGGTTTCCCCGGAGCGCAATGTTGTCAATTCTGCATAACAATAACAATAACTTCCGATTGCATCTGTATGCAAACTGACAAACAAATATGTGAACTTATTTCCTGTCTATATGCTTACAAATACAACATCTTACTTTCCTCTGACACAGGTGGACCGGAAATGATTATGTCATTCATGTCTGTCCAAAATGTGTCGCCCAGACAAGTAATTTCTTATCCGTCGCTTGTGCACACAGAATCCATCTTCAATACCCTTTAGCTCCCCAAGGAGCATAGGCCTTCAACAAACACATGCCGTCTTCCTGTCCTGTGTCATCCGCTCAAGTTCTTTCCATGTTTTCCTCATCATTTTCACCTCTGTTTCCAGCTCTCTTCTCCGTGTGTTTTTTGGTCTACCTCTGCCTCTCTTTCTCTGTGGATTCCAGAACAAGGACTGCCTTGTAATGCTATCAACGGTTTCCTCAATGTGTGTCCTATCCATCGCCAGCATCTTCTTCTCAACTCTTGTTCCACTGGACTTATCTGGTTCTTGTCATTAATTCCACATTTGTGACTTTGTCATACCATTTCAGTCATTCTATTCTACACAAGCACCTGTTTATAAAAGTCTGTAGCTTTTTGGTTGTTGTTTTTGTTGTTCTCCATGTCTCAGAGCCATACAATAGGACTGACTTCACATTTGAGTTGAAGATTCTTATTTTTGTGTTGGAATTGATTTCTCTTGTTCTCCATATGTTTCCCAATGCAATGAAAGCTCCTCTTGCTTTTTGTATTCTTATTTTGATATCACTGTCTGTCCCTCCAACTTTGTCTATATTACTTCCAAGATATGTGTACGACTCTACATCTTTTAGTGGTGTTTCTTCAAGTTCAAGCATTTATTCTCATAGTCTTTGTCTTTTCCCTGTGTATTTTCAGGCCCACTTGTTGTGACCTCTCATCGAGAATTTTCATTTTCTCTTGCATCTGATTATGGTTATAGGACAGAAGAGCCAAGTCATCTGCAAAATCCAGATCATCAAGCTGTTTAGTCAGATTCCACTGGATTCCATTTCTGTTGTGTGATGTCGATGTTTTCATAACCCAATCTATTGCAAGTAAGAAAAGAAATGGAGACAAGAGGCATCCCTGTCTCACTCCCGTTCTAATCCTAAACGGTTCTGCAAGTTGTCCTTCATGAAGAACTCTGCATGTCATGTCTTCATAGGTCTTTTTTATTAAGTTAATGATCTTAATGGGAACTCCATAATGCCTCATCAATTTCCAAAGCGAATCTCTGTTTGCACTGTCAAATGCCTTTTCAAAGTCCACGAATCCGATGTATAGCGGTGAATTCCATTCCAGACTTTGTTCAACTATTATTCTCAATGTGGCTATCTGGTCAGTACAGGATCTATTTTGTCGAAAACCTCCTTGTTCATCTCTCAGTTGCTTGTCTATGGACTCTTTTAATCTCTCAAGGATGATTCTGTTTAATACTTTTCCTGGCACTGATAGTAACATTATTCCTCTATAATTTGTGCACTCTTGTAAATTTCCCTTCTTAGGCAACTTGACCAGATAACCTTCCTTCCATTCTGCTGGTATTTCCTCTCTCTCCCAGACTTTGCCAAGTAGTTTGTATAATATCTCTGTAGAGGTATCAATATCTGTTTTGATGGCCTCTGCTGGAATGCAATCTGGACTAGCTGCTTTTCCATCTTTCAGAAGCTTTATGGCTTTCTTTATTTCTTCTCTACTTGGTCGTTCACAGCTGATTTGTAGCTCCTCTTCTGCTGGCTGGATGTCTGGGGGATTAGTTGGGAGATTAGTTGGAGATGGTGTGCAAGCTAAGACTGGCAGCCTTAAAAACAATGGCTGCTGCGTGCTTGGAATAGAGACTATTGTTTCTCCTGTATCATCAGATCGTGAATTCAGTAATAGAGTATGGGATAAGAATACTCACGCTGTCAGTGTCGCGATGTGAACGACTGGAACGCATTCAGAATGAAGGGGTGCGACTAGTTTTGGGCTGTACGCGTGATACCCCCATTGTGACAATGAGATATATGCTCGGATTATTGTCGATTAGATCCAGATATGCGATGGCCCAGGCAAAAGCCTATATGCGGGTAACCACCGATAAAAGACACACATGAGAAAGTAGCTGAAATCAAAGAAGCAAGAATCAAGAGGGGGTGTCAGGGATGGCACAGGCAGAAGCTACGATTGGTCAGTTGACCAGGGTTAAAAATGTATCTGGAAGAGTGGAGTAAGTCAGGGGATAACCGGATAAACTACCAGCAGGTCATCATTAGCCTTGGCAGAGAGTGCAGATCTTGAGGCAATGGAAAAGCAGAGCTGGATATTAATCAGCTGATAAGTGATCATGCTGGGGATGATGACGCCACTGTGTACACTGATGGGTCTGTAGTGCGTGGTGAAAAATCAGGATGAGGATTCTCTGCGAGAATAAAAGGCAAGGTCGTCGCTGAACAGATTGGACTCGACATGACAACAACCTCCAGCATGAGAATGGAGGTACAGGCAGTTACTGCAGCACTGAGGTGGCTGTCTGAAGCTCCATCAACCAGGGCAGTTATATTGTCATACTCTCAAGCCATGCTTCGGAAAGTTCAGAACGGATGGCTGCGGCAGGAATGGAAAACATCAATAGAATCATCAAGTCCTCAATAACTGGTGTGTGTCTACTGTCTTGGTCGTGCAGGGGTACGTGGCAATGAGAGAGATGACAGACTGGCCTCGAGGAATCCATAGTGAGGACACTGGACATGGATAAGGGAGAGATACTAAGGGCAATTAATCATCGCCTGCTGGATAAATGACACTGCAATGGTTGAATCAACAAGGCTGAGATTGTTGGAGTTTGGCATCAAACGTGGGTGATGCGTGATGCCATATGATGATGGATGGTATCCGCATGTCTGGTTTTGTGTGGTGTGCAGATGTGTTCAGTCAAAACAATGTTCATACAAAAATAACAGGGCAATCCACATAGGACGTCAGTAAACTCACGACGTATAAAGTCAATGATTCTTGTAACAGCCGTTGACGTTTTTCTTCATTATTTATTGTGGACGCCACAGTGACAAAATGGTTACGCGAATATGTGGGCACATCAAACAGTCATTATCACAGCAACATTCAATACAGCAATAGACGGTAGACAGCATTACAATGATGAGTCAGATGCATGTTATATTTCATAGTGCTGTAAATATAGTCAGGTGAAAAACTCCATCCTTTTCTATAACAGCCAGGAGATAACCAGATGTATGAGATCAGTTCACTCTCCTTAGTCTGACTTCAGCAAGACCGACACGTCTGCCGAAGTATAAATAATGTCCTCAAAAATATCCTCTAGATAATAAAGGTTTTCCAAACCTAGTTCATTTAACAAAGTAGCAAGTAATGGTCCTTGGTACATGCATCAACCGATGCAGTACAATGCAGCGACATGTGAGCTGGGAAAAAACATCTCGTGACGACGACTTTCGAAGACAGGCTATGAATCGAAATCGCTCACGACCCAAAAATCGATAGAGTTAATGAAAATGTTAATTTACCTTGCTTTCCGGAAATACACAGAAATATTATGCCTCCCGGCATGTGCAAATACACTAGAGGTATTATCTCGAATAAACGAAATATCCATAAGAGGACTAATCATGTATAAGATATTATTCTATAGATTCTGCTACTAGGGTCTTTTTTTAAATTGGACAATAATTGACTAGGGCAACGCCACCACTGTTTGTCAGCGATTCACGCTGGATTTGAAAGTATTGAAGATTTGCTAATAATACCCCCTTTCCTAAAGTACAAGTTTTTTGGGTAGCTCCGCCCTAATTTTTAAAGTAACGTTAGAATGACTTGGCAAGCGGCCAAGGCATCGTTTAGTTCAAAAGAGTGAAGGAGTATAAGAGTAAAAGAAAAGAGGCTACTGTCCAAAATCTATAAATAACTATGCCACTTGTATTGTATCTAAGTCCCCCCCCCCAGCAACGGAGTATTTGAAACAAATCTTAACCCGCCCGCACCCTCTCACTTTTTTCTGACGGAAGCGTGACAGACGCCTATTTAGAGAGGGGAAAACAATGGTGGATTGTAAAAAGAAAAAATCGCGTCTACTTGGAAATTTGAACTCAACTGCATTGTGCAAGAGGCAAAAGTGAAACTAAGAATATTTATTTCTTCATAAAAACGAAAGAGAGTAAATAAAAGAGATATTTTGACAATAGAGTACTGCTGTTTAATATAATAACTTACCGGGACTTAGAACCTTTCTTTCCCTGATATGTTAGCACAGTGAAAAGAGCCCATGATAATAAAAAAGAAAAAGTACAAAAGTGAAAATGATGATAGACAGGAAAATAAAACTTAGATAGAATGATAGATGCAAACAAGCAGTTTAATAATTAGTTTTAATAATTAAAATCGCTCCATAAATAACCCAGATATTGTAGAATTGAGACAGACTGGCAGACAAACGGATGACCCAACACTGGTTCAGTTTTGAAAATTGTCCGCTGCAGTCAAATACTTTTGACTCGATTTGATTGGGTACACCAATAATTAGAAAAGGGGAGAAGAAACTGCAGATTTGTTAGCCACGCGAACAGTATTTTTAAATAGTAATAGAGGGATCAGACAAGCAAACGTATTGATAACCCAAAAGGTGGGGTTTTTCAAAAAAAGAGAGTCAATTTCGGATGCGCAGTTTCCATTGGCCAAAGAGATTGATAATAGTGATAGGGTACAAGCCTAGAGCGCCATTTGAAGAATAATTTTACCAAGTGAAAGTTTGACCACAGAAGTGCAGAATTGAAAGCAAGTTTTCTGCAGTCTGTACCAGACGGCGATCTGTATTTGGACAAACGATTGCTAGTCAATCTATTCCCTGTGTGTGAAATATTTAATTGATTTTGCGGTAAGAAATGATTTATTAATATAATAGTAGAAGGCGCAGATAGGGCGCCTAACAAAAATCTTAGGTTGTACGACTTAGCCATTTTGGAAACATATGACAGCCTATGGAGCAAATGTATGCCTAAGGCAGATTTGGGAAGCAGTCAAAAGAAAAATTGTATTTGATTATTGCTATAACATTGAAGTAAATTGTAAGACCAGAAAGCTACTGGCAGTCTTTTGCAGATCACAGTGTTCCAAAAAAACTTTTGGACACTACATATGATGTCATTCTAAAAAGAAAATAAATTAATAGTCAGAGAGCTACAAAAAGATGATTGTATCCCTAACTGAAGAGATGAACGATAACAAAGATTAAGTGACAGAGGCGTTGAAGATATGTGGGGAAGAGCAGGTACCCACTGAGGATGATGAAATCACAAAAAGTTAGAGACTGAAGCTATGGATTAGCAATGGTAGCTGATCACTAGAAATGTTTGAAGATGATATTTGTTAAATGTGGAGATATATTTATAAAGTATATTTAGGAAGGCATTATTTCATTGTTGCAGGGTTGAATCGTCTATTATCATGTCAAACATAACTGGAGATGCTGAATACTAGGCATTCTGTCTGGTATATGTGAAGAAACCAGATATCAGATGTTCCTAGGAGACCCTCTTGTGTAGAAGAGTGGGCAGTTATTACAGCAAGTTACTTATTTACTCCAGGAGACCCTCTTGTGAAGAAGAGTGGGCAGTATCATCAGGAAGACTTCCATTTTCAACAAGAACAGAAGATAAGCCCCATATTTTGGGCTTATGACATTTTATTTAATTATTCTCCACACTTATTTTATTAATATATTTCGAGTGAAGTGATGAGGACATCAGTCTCTCTCTAACTAGTGATATATTATAATACACCAGTTTGTCAGAAAGGGATACAATATAGGAATTTGTTTATTAAACACTTAGTATGGACAAGAAGTCCTTTTTATTTAATTAACTGTATATATATTGATAGATAAAACTACCTTTATTAATTGTTTGAATTTTACTCCTGTTCCAAAAGAATTTGAGGTTCAGGAGAATAAAATTGTACAAAAGATTTAATTTCAAAAAAAGTTAACCACTGTTTTACTTGAGTTTCTTATCTTGAGTTACAGTTGTATATGTATGTTATCAACATCACATCATACATTCATTCCCCTAGACACTAGTCAAATATAAATAAATAGGTTTAAAATATTTGCAGAGTGAGATCACCGGGTGGTAGCAGTTAGGTACTCTGACAGTACATCATTGTTCCATCATTATACTCAGGGACCTACATAGCTTGACCTCACTCTAAAGACAAATAATAACTAATACTTATAACATCAAAACCCACCACATATATTGGGGTCTTGTCCGGGATTTTAAATTTGGTCTTGTCCGGGATTTTAAATTTTTGTATCACATAATTCTAGGGTATCTTCAGTGTATTAGAATTGATAACATTGCATAGTGTGGAGAATTTAATAATTTGTCATAGCCTTGTGTTATCTAGTAATTAGTAACATTTGTTAGTTGAGATAGCTAGTTAATTAGAAATTTTGTACGAAATGGCAGATTTTGCTAAATATAGGTCGGCTGCTGTACAGACTGCAAAAGAAATGGGCATGGAGGGGCAAGTCATGATTTTTATGTCACATCAGAATGTGATAAGTTTATTGCTAGGGAAGAAAAGAGGTTAACAGAAGAGAGGAGAATACAAGTAGAAGATGGCTGATGTGGAAATTAAAAGAATTCAATTGGAAGATGCTAGGGAAGCTAGAAAATTAGAGGCTGATAGGGAGGCTGAGATCAAAAGGCTACAAGTGGAGGAAAAGAAATTGGAGGCAGAGGAAAGAACGGAAGGACAAACGCTTACAAAGGGAACATGAGCTACGACTAAGGGAGTTAGAACTTCAAGGCCATGCTCCGGAAAATGGTAACAGCCCATCGACCTCTGACTCTACTGCCAGTCAGGTAGCCGCCAACTCAGCCATGGGGTTTCATCTGGACCCCTTTGTAGAAAAAGAGGATGACGTAGAGTCATTCCTCTCTAGATTTGAAAGATTAGCTACAAATTATGGGCTAGAAAAAGTGAAATGGAGTTTAAAGTTATCCCAGGGGCTTAGGGGAACCTCTTATGAGGTATTTTCAAAGCTGAGCCAAGACGAACAGGAAGACTATGATATGGTAAAACAGGCTCTGCTAGTTAAATATGAAAAGAATGGTGAGTTTTATAGAAAGAGGTTTAGGAATGCAAAGCTCCTGTCTGGGGAGACTTACCACCAATTCTCTGCCAGGTTGGAAACCTACCTGGAGAAATGGACTGCTCTGGGAAAAACCCAAGATCTTAAAGAGATGATAATGATCGAGCAATTATGAGAGTCCATGGCTCCCAACCTGAGGAAATTCCTCAGGGAGCAATGTGCAGAGAGGTTGGGGGAGGTATTAAATGTCACTGAGAGGTATCAGGCAGCCCAGACAGAAGTAGCTGGAGCAAAAAGAAAACAGTTAGAAAATAATAAAGCCCCTCACAACAAATATGATAATAGAGATAAGGTGAATAGAGGTAAAGCAAATTATGATAGGCCAAGAAGTGATTTCAGAGATAGAAACCCGCAATACAATGATAAGAAACCTTACAGACCAGATGGAAGATGGTGTACATTTTGTAAGAGGGACAATCATAACACCAGGGACTGTAAGAAGAAACCTCCTTATTTCGCTGCATGCATGAAAACAGAAAACCAGGGGAGACAGGACAAACCAGATCCAAGGGGCGACAAAGGAGGTAGCAACAATGACACTTCCCATTGCTAGAATAAGAGTAAAAATTCGCTATGTGGAAGGATTTATTAGAGCAGCAGTGATAAACGAACCAATCTACCCTCTAATATTGGGGTGTAAATATGTGTTCTTGGGAAATCCCAAAAGACCAGTGATCATGGCCGCAGTACAGACCAGGTCACAGGCAAAGAAGGAGGAGGACAACCCAATAAATACTCATCCAGAGGAGATGAGGAAAGCACATCTGAGGACAAGTCATTGAAGCCGTGTTTTAAAAAACTCCTAAAGTGCCATACCTCTCCTAATAAAGGAGAATTTTATATGAAGAATAAACTAATGTATAGGAAGGCCGGAAATGGTTCAACTGGTCACGGACAACTAGTGCTTCCCACTTCATATAGGGAAAAGGTGATGGAGTTAGGACATGCTATTCCCTTCAGTGGTCATATGGGAATCCACGCAACAGGACAGCGTATAGCTTGTCATTACTTCTGGCCAGGGATAACGGAAGATATAAAAAGATATGTCAAATCCTGCCCAGAATGCCAAAGGGTAGCTCCAAAGCTTTGGACTGCACCTGCAACTTTAGGGGAGATGCCAATCATGGGAACCCCTTTCGAAAGAGTTTCAGTGATATTGTGGGACCTCTCACACATACCAAGAGGAGGAACAGTTACATCCTTACTCTGGTGGACACTTGATCTATGTGGGGAGAGGCGGTAGCCCTGTCATCAATCGACTCGAAACATGTGGCAGAGGCATTACTCACTATATTCACAAGGTAAGGTTTTCCCCATCAAATCTTGACTGACAATGGATCTCAGTTCAAGGGGAGGCTAACTAAAGAAGTTTTCAGGATATTCCAAGCCAAGCACTTTCACTGTAGTCCGTATCACCCCCAAGGGAACGGCCAAGTGGAAAGTTTCAACGGGACACTCATATCCATTCTACGAAGGCTGGCTCACGAAAAACCGGATACATGGGATCAATACTTACCCACGGCATTGTTTGCTTATCGGGAAGTCCCCCATAACTCGACCGGAATGGCACCGGCAACACTACTATTTGGCAGACCAATCAAAGGTCCATTGGAAGCCTTATTGAGGACATGGACAGATGAGAAGGCAAAAGAAACTGTAATCTCATCATATCAGTATGTGAACGAGCTGACCACACGTTTGAAAACTGGCTGGAAACTTCAAAATGATAACCTAAGACAAGCCAGGAAAAACATGCTGCATATTACAATACTAAAGCGAAGGATAGGGAGCTTGCTGTGGGGGAGAAGGTGCTCCTTCTACTACCCAGCAGCAGCAACAAACTTCAAATTGGATGGCAAGGTCCATACACCGTTTTAGAAAAGGTATCTAGAACTAATTACAAGATAGACAAGAAAGGGAAGAAAAAAGTCTATCAAGTGAACCGTTTAAAGAAGTATCTTGACAGAAGCACTCAGGAAGGAACACACTTAATGACCTTAGCCATAGCCACTGAAATGAAGAATGAACCTCTCACCTCTGTTGAATATCCCCCGAAACCCTGTGATACTCCTGCACTGGTAAAGATCAGTAAACGTTTGACGAAAAGTGAGAGGGAGAAGATTCAAAAGGTTCTGGAGAATCATACAGACGTGTTAACGGACAAACCGGGGCACACAAACTTGTTGGAATATGACATGAAACTACTAGACCCAACACCTATCTGTATGACAGCCTATTCTATCCCATTTTCAAAAGAAAAAGCTTTGAAAGAGGAGCTTGATTATCTGTTACAGGAAGGGATCATTTCTCACAGTGAATCTCCGTATAGCTCCAGTGTGGTGTTGTTGAGGAAACCCTCTGGAGAACATAGACGGTGTATAGATTACAGGAAACTGAATGCTGTCAAAGAAAGTCAGGTGGATCCATTACCTGATACTAACCAACTGTTTGCCAGGCTGAACAAGGCAAAATATTTTTCCAAGGTAGATCTCAGCAAGGGATATTACCAAATTCCAGTGAAGCCTGAGATCCGACCTTATCTGGCGTTTAGCACATCGGAAGGGCACTATGAGTTTAACATGTTACCGTTTGGATTGAAGAATGCCCCGAGTGTGTTTTCCAGAATGATGCGAAAATTGTTGGATCCCCTGAAAAACCCATGTATAACAAATTTCATGGATGATATCCTTATCGCTACGGAAACATTTGAAGAACACGTTAACTCTTTGAATATGCTATTTGATAGACTCAGAGAGGCGAATTTGACTGCTAAACCAACAAAATGTTGTATTGGATGCAAGGAATTGGAATTCTTGGGACATACGGTACAACAGGGTAGCATGACCCCTGACCCCAAGAACCTGGAGAAATTACAGAGAGCACCCAGACCACAGGCTAAGAAGGATGTGCGATCCTTTGTTTCACTCTATGGGTTTTATCAAAAGTACATTAAAAACTTTAACTCTGTGTGTGCGCCTCTGACGGATTTAACTCGCAAAGGAAAACCGGATAAAATTGAATGGTCGGCAGAATGTGAATTGGCATATAATGAGTTAAAGGAAAAACTCACAAGCAAGCCTATATTGAAATTACCTGATTTGAGTCAGGAATTCGTGGTAAGAACGGACGCTAGTAATGTGGGCCTGGGGGCCACTTTGTTACAAAGGTCCTCTTCACCAGCTGGGGAATTGAACCCAGTTGCTTATGTCAGTCGCAAATTAAACCGAGCGGAACAAAATTACTCAACAATTGAAAAAGAATGTTTGGCTTTAATCTGGGCGATCAAAAAGTTCCAGATCTATTTATATGGTAGAACATTCGTGGTACAATCAGATCATCAGCCATTAATATTTTTGGCCAAGGCAAAACATGGAAATGCCCGTTTATTAAGGTGGTCTCTCCTCATTCAACCATATTCATTTACCATTGAATACATTCCTGGATAGCAAAATGTTGGGGCAGATTTTTTGAGCAGACACCCCCCGGCAGACACCCAGGATACTCATAAAGCCTAGTTGAGTTAATTGGATAGGATTGTTCAAACAGATTATAATCTGCATTGGGATGCAGACTTTTAAGAGGGGAGGTGTGTGATAAAGTCAGTTTGAACCTCCCTCCTCAAATCATGCATAAGATATTATTCTATAGATTCTGCTACTATGGTCTTTTTTAAAATTGGACAATAATTGAATAGGGCAACGCCACCATTTTTTTTTTTTTTTGTCAGCGATCCGCGCTGGATTTTAAAGTATTGACGATTTGCTAATGATACCCCCTTCCCTACAGTACAAGCTTTCTAGTTGCTCCGTCCTAATTTTTAAAAGTTACGTTAGAATGACTTGGCAAGCGGTCAAGGCATCGTATAGTTAAAAAAAGTGAAGGAGTATAGGAGTGAAAGAAAAAAAAAGAAAAAAAAAACTACTGTCCAAAATCTATAAATAACTACGCCACTTGTATTGTATCTGTGTTGTTCGTCCATCACGGGTGATGAAGACCACTCTGTTCATCCAATTATTTAAGAATATGTTAGGTTAGTCTATGGGTACGAAGGTGACTGAAGAGCCCGATGCGGGCCTGGAAAGATCTTGGACAGTGTGGGCAGGGAATGTTTGCTCAAGTAAAGTGCGCACATTCCATGCGCCTAGAATGAGGGGGGAAAATCTGTCCTTTCTTTTTCTTATATGTCGACCGCCGAAGTAGGGTACCCACCAACCGCGGTAAGCTGGTTAGGTAATGGTGAAGCAGGCAATGTTTAGGGCACCTTTTCTAGCCCCTTCCTCATGCCATGGAGGTGAGCAGTGCTTTCCTAAAGAAGGCTGCTCAGACACTCAGGGGGCTGCCGAATCCCACTGCTGCTCCGATCAGTGGAAGACGACCATTTGGCCTGAGCCGCCTGTGTGTAGGTCTGCGACTACGACTGCCAGCGTACCCACGCCTGCCGCTTCGCCGCTCGCCCATCGCCACAGGACTTGTTGTGAGTGGATGGATGAATGGATGAAAGAGTGACTTGCGCGGTGATTTGGATTAAAGTGAGGAAGAGTTGCGCAATTCGTCGACCTCACTCTCTCGCATGGGTCCATCTCAATCCAGTGGCAAGTCAAGTCAAGACGACTGGAGATGAAGTCAGGTGCAGTGGATGACCAGGGCTTTCTACGTGCCACGCCGTGCTCCTTACGCTCCACAGCGCGTTGCTGGTAATCGCCGTCATGCCCGTTGAACCAACAGGTGGTTTCTTCCGCGCAGTCTATCGAATCCAGTCTTCGCATGCATGGGTAGGCAGACCCTAACTCACCGAAGGTTTATAACCATTCGGCTACCCTCACCTAGTTTAGCCGGCCTGTCAAAGCCGTTGTCCGGGGTGGCCGCTATTGTATCTAGGTCCCCCAGCAACGGAGTATTTGAAACAAATCTTAACCCGCCCGCACCCTCTCACTTTTTTTTTCTGACGGAAGCGTGACAAACGACTATCGCGTGCTTAGAGAGGGGAAAAAGATGGTGGATTGTAAAAAGAAAAAATCGCGTCTACTTGGAAATTTTGACTCAACTGCATTGTGCAAGAGGCAAAAGTGAAACTTACTTACTTACTTAGTCGTTCCCCTTCTACCGTGAGGTGTAGAGGTTTGGAAGAGAGAGCGCCAGACTATTCTATCGGTTGTCTTCCTCCTGGCCTGGATCCATTCTAGTCCTCGGTCCTTCAAAGATTGTCTAATGTTGTCCTCCCAGCGGACTCTGGGTCGTCCTCGGGGTCTGGATCCTTGGCTCTTTGTTTCCCATGCTTGTCGTGGTAGCCGATCTTCTCCCATTCTGCAGACATGGCCAAACCATCTTAGTTGGGACTGTTCTACTTGGGTCTGTAGGGGGTGGCATTTTAGGCCTTGACGTATCGTCTGGTTGCGTACCATGTCTCTTCTTGTTACTTCAACCACCTTCCTCAGACATCTCATTTCTGAGGTTTGGATCTGGCTTTTATGGGTTGTAGTCATTGCCCATGACTCGCATCCATATGTCAAGACTGGGACATAGGTGGAGCGGTATACAGCCATCTTCGTTTTCTTACCAACCGCTCTCTTGCTGAGGAATCCTCGATTTATGGCCTGAAAAAGTCTCCCAGCTGCTGCTTTTCGAGTGGCCAACTCTTCTTTGATGCCTCCCTTTCGGTCTATAATAGCTCCGAGGTATTTAAAGTGGTCGACCTGCTCCAGGACCTGTTCTCCCAGCTTAATCTGATGTCTTCTTTCTTCTCGTGATATCACCATGGATTTTGTTTTAGAGCTGCTTATGACCATCCCTCTCTTCTCCAGCTCTTCCTTCCATACTTGCAGGTTGGATTGGAGATGTGCCTCTGATTTAGCAATCAGGGCAACATCATCAGCAAATGCCAGCTCTGAAATATAGACCTGTCTCATCTTCCAGTACCCCACTGAATACTTTCTTGTTCTCTCCTTACATGCCTTGATGACATCGTCCATAAGGAGTATGAAGAGGTAAGGTGATAGGATATCACCTTGTCTTACACCAGTGGTGGTCCTGAACTCTTCTGACTTATGGTTTGCTGTCCTCACATAATTTCCTCAAGACTTGTAGAAGCTCTGTTGTAGGACCCTTAAGAGTAACAGGTCGCCTGATGCTCCCATGTACTTAACCATTTCTGGTGTTATACCATCATGCCCTGCTGCTTTGCCCATCTTGATTTTCTCCAGTGCTGCCTTCAGTTCTTCCATCTTTATGTCATCTTCATCACCATTGGTTTCCTCTTCTGTGCTAGTGGTTATCATTTCTGATGCTTGACCTTGCTCACCATCAAGGAGTTCTGAGAAATATTCTTTCCATATTTCCATTACTTCCTTCGGGGCAGTAAGCAATTTGCCTTGCTTGTCCTTTATAAATTTGAGAGGGCATTGTTTTTCCTTCCTCATGTTCTTTAAAAGTGAAACTAAGAATATTTATTTCTTCATAAAAACGAAAGACAGTAAATAAAAGAGATATTTTGACAATAGAGTACTGTTGTTTAATTTAATACCATATATATAACTTATCGGGACTTAGAACCTTTCTTTCCCTGATATGTTAGCACAGTGAAAAGAGCCCATGATAATAAAAAGGAAAAAGTACAAAAGTGAAAACGATGATAGAGAAGAAAATAAAACTTAGATAGAATGATAGATGCAAACAAGCAGTTTAATAATTAGTTTTAATAATTAAAATCGCTCCATAAATAACCCAGATATTGTAGAATTGAGACAGACTAGCAGACACACGGATAACCCACAATGGTTCAGTTTTGAAAATTGTCCCCTGCAGTCAAATATTATTGACTCGATTTGATTGGGTACACCAATAGTTAGAAAAGGGGAGGTGGAAACTGCAGATTTGTTAGCCACGCGAAATGTATTTTTAAATAGTAATAGAGGGATCAGACAAGCAAACGTATTGATAACCCAAAAGGTGGGGTTTTTCAAAAAAGAGAGTCAATTTCGGATGCGCAGTTTCCATTGGCCAAAGAGATTGATAATAGTGATAGGGTAAAAGCATAGAGCGCCATTTGAAGAATAATTTACCAAGTGAAAGTTTGACCACATAAGTGCAGAATTGAAAGCAAGTTTTCTGCAGTCTGTACCAGACGGCGATCTTTATTTGGACAAACAATTGCTAGTCAATCTATTCCTTGTGTGTGAAATATTTCATTGATTTTGCGGTAAGAAATGATTTATTAATATTAATATTAGGAAAAGGCGATCCAAGATACGGCGCCTAACAAATATCTTAGGTTGTACGACTTAGCCATTTTGGAAACTTATGACAGCCTATGGAGCACAGGTATGCCTAAGGCAGATTTGGGAAGCAGTCAAAAGAAAAATTGTATTTGATTATTGCTATAACATTGAAGTAAATTGTAAGACCAGAAAGCTACTGGCAGTCTTTTGCAGATCACAGTGTTCCAAAAACTTTTGGACACTACATATGATGTCATTCTAAAAAGAAAATAAATTAATAGTCAGAGAGCTACAAAAAGATGATTGTGTCCCTAACTGAAGAGATGGACGATAACAATGATTAAGTGAAAGAGGCGTTGAAGATATGTGGGGAAGAGCAGGTACCCACTGAGGATGATGAAATCACAAAAAGTTAGAGACTGAAGCTATGGATTAGCAATGGTAGCTGATCACTAGAAATGTTTGAAGATGATATTTGTTAAATGTGGAGATATATTTATAAAGTATATTTAGGAAGGCATTATTTCATTGTTGCAGGGTTGAATCGTCTATTATCATGTCAAACATAACTGGAGATGCTGAATACTAGGCATTCTGTCTGGTATATGTGAAGAAACCAGATATCAGATGTTCGTCGGAGACCCTCTTGTGTAGAAGAGTGGGCAGTTATTACAGCAAGTTACTTATTTACTCCAGGAGACACCTCTTGTGAAGAAGAGTGGGCAGCATCATCAGGAAGACTTCCATTTTCAACAAGACCATCAGATAAGCCCTCATGTTTTGGGCTTATGACATTTTATTTAATTATTCTCCACACTTATTTTATTAATACATTTCGAGTGAAGTGATGAGGACATCAGTCTGTCTAACTAGTGATATATTATAATACACCAGTTTGTCAGAAAGGGATACATTATAGGAATTTGTTGATTAAACACTTAGTATGGGCAAGAAGTCCTTTTTATTTAATTAACTGTATATATATTGATAGATAAAACTACATTTATTAATTGTTTGAATTTTACTGCTGTTCCAAAAGAATTTGAGGTTCAGGAGAATAAAATTGTACAAAAGATTTAATTTCAAAAAAAGAAAGTTAACCACTGCTTTACTTGAGTTTCTTATCTTGAGTTACAGATGTATATGTATGTTATCAACATCACATCATACATTCATTCCCCTAGACACTAGTCAAATATAAATAAATAGGTTTAAAATATTCACAGAGTGAGATCACCGGGTGGTAGCAGTTAGATACTCTGACAGTACATCATTGTTCCATCATTATACTCAGGGACCTACATAGCTTGACCTCACTCTGTAGACAAATAATAACAATAACTAATACTTATAACATCAAAACCCACCACAATGGGTCTGCCCGGAGTGCATTGAGGTCGATTCTGATTAACAATAACAATGTAAATATATAAGGTTTAATTTATTTTCTAGGAGCAAATAACCTTTCGTGCTGTTTCTGACCGATATAAAATATAAAAAATAAGACTTGAAGCAGACCAATAAATGGGGGCATGTGTAGACTAGAATGATTAAAATATGATGACAAGATCACTAAAGTAAAACTGATGACAGGATCACTAATGTGGAACTGATGACAAGATCACTAATGTGGAACTGATGACAGGATCACTACTGTGGAACTGGTGACAAGATCACTAATGTGGAACTGATGACAGGATCACTACTGTGGAACTGATGACAAGATCACTAATGTGGAACTGATGACAAGATCACAAATGTGGAACTGATGACAAGATCACTAATGTGGAACTGATGACAGGATAACTACTGTGGAACTGATGACAGGATCACTAATGTGGAACTGATGACACGATCACTAATGTGGAACTGATGACATGATCACTAATGTGGAACTGATGACATGATCACTACTGTGGAACTGATGACAGGATCACTACTGTGGAACTGGTGACAGAATCACTAATGTGGAACTGATGACAAGATCACTAATGTGGAACTGATGACAAGATCACTAATGTGGAACTAATGACAAGATCACTAATGTGAAACTGATGACACAATCACTAACTTGGAACTGATGGCAAGATCACTAATGTGAAACTGATGACACGATCACTAATGTGGAACTGATGACAAGATCACTAATGTGAAACTGAGGACAAGATCACTAATGTGAAATGAATGACAAGATCACTAATGTGAAACTGATGATAAAATCACTAATGTGGAACTGATGACAAGATTATTAATGTGGAACTGATGATAAAATCACTGATGTGGAACTGTTCTTTAAGATCAATAATGTGGAACTGATGATAAAATCACTGATGTGGAACTGATGATAAAATCACTAATGTGGAACTGTTGATAATATCACTAATGTGGAACTGATGATAAAAACATTAATGTGGAACTGATGATAAGTCCAAGTGGCATAAGATTTGAGAAAGGGGCTATGGCGATGATCACTAATGTGGAATTGATGACAGGATCACTAATGTGGAACTGATGACAAGATCACTAATGTGGAACTGATGACAGGATCACTAATGTGGAACTGATGACAAGATCACTAATTTGGAACTGATGACAAGATCACTAATGTGGAACTGATGACAAGATCACTAATGTGGAACTAATGACAGGATCACTACTGTGGAACTGATGACAGAATCACTAATGTGGAACTGATGACAGGATCACTACAGTGGAACTGATGACAGAATCACTAATGTGGAACTGATGACAAGATCACTAATGTGGAACTGATGACAGAATCACTAATGTGGAATTGATGACAAAATCACTAATGTGAAACTGATGACAGAATCACTAATGTGGAACTAATGACAAGATCATTAATGCAGAACTGATGACAAGATCACTAGTTTGATACTGGTGACAGAATCACTAATGTGGAACTGATGACAAGACAATTAATGTTGAACTGATGTCAGAATCGCTAATGCGTAACTGATGACAAGGTCATTAATGTGGAACTGGTGACAAGATCGCTAATATGGAATTGATGACAAGATTATTAATGAAACTGATGACAGGATCATAAATGTTGAATTGATGACAAGATCATTAATGTGGAACTGATGACAGGATCACTACTGTGGAACTGATGACAAGATCATTAATGTGGAACTGATGACAGAGTCACTAATGTGGAACTGATGACAAGATCACTAATGTGGAACTGATGACTGGATCACTAATGTGGAATTGATGACAGGATCACTAATGTGGAACTGATGACAGGATCACTAATGTGGAACTGATGACAAGATCATTAATGTGGAACTGGTAATAAAATCACTAATGTGGAACTGATGACAGGATCACTAATGTGGAACTGCTGACAAGATCATTAATGTGGAACTAATTACAGGATCACTAATGTGGAACTGATGACAGGATCACTAATGTGGAACTTATGACAGGATCAATAATGTGTAACTGATGAAAGGATCACTAATGGAACTGATGACAAGATCATTAACGTGGAATTGATGATAAAATCACTAATGTGGAACTGATGATAAAATCACTAATGTGGAACTGATGACAAGATTATTAATGTGGAACTGATGATAAAATCACTGATGTGGAACTGTTCTTTAAGATCAATAATGTGGAACTGATGATAAAATCACTGATGTGGAACTGATGATAAAATCACTAATGTGGAACTGTTGATAAAATCATTAATGTGGAACTGATGATAAAATCATTAATGTGGAACTGATGATAAGTTCAAGTGGCATAAGATTTGAGAAAGGGGCTATGGCGATGGGTAGGACTGACACTGATGACACCAATTGATAGCGTTACAAGACAGTCCTTGTTCTAAAATTCTCAGGGTAAGCGAAGTGGGTGAAGGTGGATACGTGGATAAAGAGAACTTGAGATGGAAAAGGAAGTGATTAAGAAGAAGGAAACGAAAAAGAAATGTGGAAGCCGAGATGCAAAGAATGAATCAGAGTTGAGGCACTGCACGAAGGATGGCCGCCGACTGAGCAAAGTGGAAGCAGTTTGTTGCTGCTCTACAAGACGCCACAGGCGTGATGGCCACTGACTGCTTTGACAGTCTACGGTTAGGCATCAAAGAAGAAGACATGGAAAGACCTTGAGCGAACGGCAAAGGGCAGTAGAACATGGCATGAACATATGGAAGGCATAAGCTCCATGATTTGAAGGTCACTGTGATGATTTGACAGCGCCACGCATTTTGTATTACAAGTTGTGACACGTTTTCTCTTGATAACACGTGTTATGTTTTATGTGTCCGTTAGGTTGTCATTCCCGAATCTATTAACCCCTGACGGGGAGCCGCGCTGGTGTAATGGTTACCACATTGTGCTGGTTCAAGCCCGGGCGTGTGCATTTGAAGAAGTGTCATTGACTGGGATTTTGACTGAATAACCTGTGTGACAGTACGGACTGTTACGTCGGATTAACACTAAGGTGCTGCCACTTAATTATAGTTAGGGTAAGAATACTTAGCAAGATTAAACAATAAGTATTTGAGCGTGTCTAGTTAGCGTAATAACACTAGTCACAAATCCTATGAGTGATTTAATTAAAGGTTAAGAAATGACTTCATCGAACTTGGGGTAGAATTGCCCAGTAGTTAGGACGGAAGTGATGGTTTGAAAGAAGGGGGTTAAGTGAGTTGGTTTTAGGCACGAGACGAGCAAGGCAGTGATTTTAGGGTTTGGACCATCTTGTAAGTTCGATGGCTGTGTGATATTTCTTGGGATGACTGGTTTGTATACAACAGAAGCACATGTATTTATGAACTATTATGAAGTTGTCAAAGAGTGTGCAGACACTTAATAAAGGTATTCCTTCATATTTAATCCAGCTTGAACTTATTTCCTGAACGTCAGTAGGAAGTGTCGTTTGTTTACATCAGGTAATAGAGAAAATAATGTTACCATATTTTCGACGATCATGCAGCCTAAAAACATAAACACAGTTACGAGTCTCCAAAAGAACCACCTGGGTTATGTTCCTATTCTGTAATCCCCATCTCTGGCAGTCGCCAGTAAAACAACAGATGAACATTGATAAAAGATTCCACCCCATTCTCACCCTGTCACACTAGACTTGATTTGTCACCGTGACCAAGCCCGGTCACATCTAACTTGATTCGGTGCCGTTCCCGTCCACTCCCCCGGCCACATAACTTGATTTGTTGCCCGTGACCAGCTCGTAACTGTTTTTTTTTATGATGGATCCACCCATTCAACAGCTAGAGCATCAAGTATTTTTGTTGCAAAAGAAAAACCATCTGCTTCAAAAACAGTTGTCACAGCAACAAACAGCTGCTGGAAGGGCACACTGGAACAGTCTCAATAAAAGACACTGTCGCATTTCAGTGAGAAACGTTATCAATATAATAAAACAAGGACAGATAATTGAAATAAATAATGTTACGAGTGACCAACAAAGATGTATGGTAACGACAGAAAATGGACTAAGAGCATATATAAAGCCAGTAACACAGTGGAGAAAAACCTTTAACAGACGTTATCATTCCTGTTCCACCGCTGAGGCTCATATCCCTCCACCTGAGCTGTACTCACGTATCCTCTCCTGTGATGCTCGCTTGGCTGAGTTACCCTCCGTTACTCCAGGCCCCTCTCATGCTTCGCCTCAGCATGATATTATTGTACCTCCTATTACTGCCGCAACTTCTGGCCATACCTCCCTTCCTCCCCCTGTTCACCTCTCTTCTGATTCCACTTTTCCTCCCCCTGTTCACCTCTCTTCTGACCCCGCTTTTCCTCCCTCTGTTCATCTATCTTCTGACCCCGCTTTTCCTCCTTATGGTTATTTTCCTCCGCCTCCCTCCGACCTTGATACAGAACACGAGTCTGACTCTTCAGATGTTGAACCTTCTCTTTCTCCTTATGGTTATTTTCCTCCGCCTCCCTCCGACCTTGATACAGAACATGAGACTGACTTTTCATATTTTGAACCTTCTCTTCCTCCTTATGGTTATTTTCCTCCGCCTCCCTCCGACCTGGATACAGAACATGAGACTGACTCTTCAGATGTTGAACCTTCTCTTCCTCCTTATGGTTATTTTCCTCCACCTCCCTCCGGTTATTTTTCTCCCCCTTCCTCTGATCTTGACTCTTCCCCCGATTATTCTTCTTTTGATATTGGACCTGATGTTCCTCTTCCCTCAGCTCGTTTTCTCTTTAGACGTCGTCATCCAAAATTCATTTACTATTCAGTTCCCTTTCCTAAGCCCCTTCACCAGCGGGCCGCCCATGTACGAACCCGTTTTCGTCGCTCCCGTGGTTCTGTTCATTCTCCTCACCGTAGTCCCTCCCCTCCGCCTCCCCCTGTCACACCTCCATCCCGTAGAGTACGTATACCCCTCCATTATCCTCCTACCAGACCGCAGCCTCCACCCCGACCTTCCCGTTGTTTCCGTCCACTCCCGTAGTCCATGCCATAGTTCCTACATCCTAACCTACACAGTACGATCCTCGCCTGTTATTGTAAGCCATTGAAAGATTGAAAGCAATGAACATTTTTGCAAAGATGTTTACAAATTGAACTGCACTTACCTCCAGATGCCGTCTCCGGTCAGGTTGACATTTCCTGCCCTGCTATTATTTTTAGCATGAAGTCGACCCTGCTTCTCGTGTCTTCCGATGCAGGTCTCCTACACAATACCCCTCCTGCTGAATTGCTTGATCCTGATGCTACCTTGAAGTCCAATCGTTACGCATCCTTGAACATCTGGGTTACACACTTTACGCACATTTCCAGTTCAGATAGGAAAGTCCAACAGCCGTTATTTACGGAGAGCTGTTACATTTTCGTCCGCAAGAAAGACATTGCCGAATCTGCCAGTACATGAACAGTTCCCTCACGACATCCTTTCGACCACTGCTGATGGAGATCCACGAACTCAGACGATGTCTGCAGTCCTGATATATTGTAGTTGATGTAGTTCGCTTTTACACGCGTTAGCGTCATTATGTCACATTATTTTGACTAATGTAATATTTGATCATCTTATGTACCCCTATGATTTTTTTTTGGTGTTTTTCTTTTTGCCATGTTTCTGACGTAAGATTTTACCCAGATTTTTTTAAGGTTTACATCGTTCTGTTGTACTAAATAAAAGTGATTAACTAATGTACATCTTCACCCGCCACTAATGTTGGCATCATTCACGATTCATTATGATGATGACACCATATTGCATTATGATTGTTTGAATTTTCGGTTATTGTTACACCGACACTCATACATGTGATTTAACTATTTGCCCATTTATATATTCTATACCATTGTCCGTTGATTACCATGTTTCCATTCCATTCATTGTTTCCGGTTATTGTTACACCGGCAAAGTCATTTTTTTAATGACAATTACCCATTTTGCCCATACTTTGCCACCAAGTTCTGTGGTTCTATTTCCATTTGTTCCATTCATATTTTTTTTCATCACCCACTTCAGTGAAGTGTAGGGTGACAGCCTTTTTATGTGCACCCGCCATATTTTTTTTTTGCCAGTTTTTTTTTCCTTGCGACGATAACTCGCTTGTCATGTTATTTTATGTTTTATGATTCGCACAAGTGTGAGAGATATTGATGACTATAAACCCATAAAGCGTTTTGTTAGTTCGTTGGTGATTGTTAGTTACTGTTCTATTTTGCCCATATATTTTTTTTTTGCCACTTATTAGTACTATTTGTAGCTACCATAACCTCCATAGTTTTTTTGTTTTTTTGTTTTCCATGTGTCCCTCGTTTATGTTATGTCCATCAGTCCCTACCCCTTCATGATCGATTTTTGTGTGTGAAATGTTAGAGTTAGTAAATTTTTTTCTAGGGAATAAAGTGTCTCCTACGGGATACACTTTAGTGGCCCCGGGCGTATGTGACAGTACGGACTGTTAGTCGGATTAACACTAAGGTGCTGCCACTTAATTATAGTTAGGGTAAGAATACTTAGCAAGATTAAACACTAAGTATTTGAGCGTGTCTAGTTAGCGTAATAACACTAGTCACAAATCCTATGAGTGATTTAATTAAAGGTTAAGAAATGACGTCATCGAACTTGGGGTAGAATTGCCCAGTAGTTAGGACGGAAGTGATGGTTTGAAAGAAGGGGGTTAAGTGAGTTGGTTTTAGGCACGAGACGAGCAAGGCAGTGATTTTAGGGTTTGGACCATCTTGTAAGTTCGATGGCTGTGTGATATTTCTTGGGATGACTGGTTTGTATACCACAGAAGCACATGTATTTATGAACTATTATGAAGTTGTCAAAGAGTGTGCAGACACTTAATAAAGGTATTCCTTCATATTTAATCCAGCTTGAACTTATTTCCTGAACGTCAGTAGGAAGTGTCGTTTGTTTACATCAGGTAATAGAGAAAAGAATGTTACCATATTTTCGACGATCATAATAATAATAATAAATTCTTTAAGCGCCAAACACGGCGCATAAGGCAGAAACCAGTGCTCTCCAGGTTGTTCGTTGTGACGCCACTCCTCTTAGCTCTTGCACATTATTTAGGCCCAACGTTCTTCCTTCTCTTATTATTGTTCTTCTGAGTGTTTCTTTTGGTCTTCCTTTTTTCCGCTTACCCTCAGGAACCCAAGTGAGCGCCTGTAGTGGTATTCTGTTGTTTTGCATTCGTAGGACATGACCGATATATGACCATCGTCTTTTCCTTATATAGTCGGAGACATATTTCTGCCTAGAGTCTTCTCTTATTTGTCGATTAGTCTTGAATTCTTTCCAACTGATGTTCATGAGTTTTCTAAGACATTTGTTCTCGAATGTATTCAGCTTGTTCTCCAATGATTTTGTTATTTTCCAACTCTCACAGCCGTATGTTAACACTGAGATAACATTTGAATTAAACAGACGAAGCTTGGTATGTATATTCAATGATCGTAATTTCCAAATGTTAGATAATCTATTGAAGGCGCTAGCTGCCAAAGCAATTCTAGTATGGATTTCTCTTTGTTGTGTCACCATCCTGAGTCATTTTACTGCCTAAATAATTGAAACTTTCAACTTTCTGTAGTTTTTCCCCGTTCAAGATGATATCAAAGGTCTCGTTAGAAAAGTTCATAGCTTTAGTTTTAGAGGCATCGACGATCATGCAGCCTAAAAACATAAACACAGTTACGAGTCTCCAAAAGAACCACCGGGGTTATGTTCCTATTCTGTAATAACCATCTCTGGCAGTCGCCAGTAAAACAACAGATGAACATTGATAAAAGATTCCACCCCATTCTCACCCTGTCACACTAGACTTGATTTGTCACCGTGACCAAGCCCGGTCACATCTAACTTGATTCGGTGCCGTTCCCGTCCACTCCCCCGGCCACACCTGAATGGCTCCTGAGATAAACCCTCTGTGGATGGGAAGGAGCGAAGCTCCTGACCGGGTTGGAAGTAAAGTCCACAGCCTCGCAATGACAAGTCATTGGGCCGAAGGGCTGAAAGCCCAAGTGCCGCTGGTTAAGAAAAAAAAAAAAGAAAGAAAAAAAATAAATCCCTGACACATCAAAACTGACAAACCCAGAATAAACAGAACTGGTTGAAGCGGCGATAAGAGTAATAATGCATACAATGATAACCAACAGGGAAAAGGAGAAGAAATTGAACAGCAAACACAAAAAAGAATGTTTATGAAAAGAATTAATTAGTTACTTAGGGAGACACCGTTGGAGAATACAAGTATAAATTACAAAACAAAACGCCTTTATGGACGCATGCAAGAAGCACAAATAAAGGTGCGAGACAGTATGGTTTAAAATTTAGAGACATAAGATTATTGTCAACAGCTTCTCCACTAATCTATTTTATGGCACAGAACATCGGATTACACAGCCCTACCAAAAAAAATTTTTTTTGGTGCCAAACATTTTACTCTTGATTGTACATAAATGAGGACTGTTCAATCCAAATATCACATTTACTTGTCTGTAGCAGCTCTAGTTTTTGAGATACAGACATTTTTGTATTTCATTAATACAGGGTGACCCAAAAAAACGGGCCCGCGCGCGCACTTATTGTGCGCGCGGGCCCGTTTTTTTGGGGTCACCTTGTATTATTACAATATTTTCTATATAAGGCTATGTAAAAAAAAACTATTGCTGTCTAGTCCTTTACAAAAGAAAACTGCTTGTTTACTCTCAGTTTCAGTTTTCCAAGAATCTTCCCAGAATTGCCTTTTTTAGATTTTAAGCCACTGCATGCATGTTAGTATGCTACTTATTTTATTACACTTCTAACAGAGAATGGCATCATCTTCAAGAAGAGCATGTTTTCTTTCACCGCATTTATTTTGTTATATTTGTGGAGAGTACACTTTCAAAGAAGAACATATGAAGCATATTACTGTTTTTTGTGAAAAAGGCATACTTTGCTTACTTTAAAGTAAAACTAGGTGACCAGGACAAGTCTTGGGCTCCTCATATTGTTTGCAAAACATGTGTTGAACACCTGCGACAGTGGACTTGTTGGAAAATAAAATGTTTAAAATTTGGAATTCCAATGGTTTGGAGAGAACCCAAGAACCACTATGATGACTGTTATTTCTGTGTTATGAATATTAGGGGAATTAATGGAAAAAATCACAAAAAGTGGAAATATCCAGATTTAGATTCAGCTAGGCGACCTGTTCCACACGGAGATGACATACCAATTCCAACTTTCAGTCAGATTTCGGATTCCCTGCTAGAAGATGAGACAGCAGTGGCATGTGGAACGACAAGTGATAGTGATAGTGATTTCGAAGATGATTTCTCAGATGCTCAACGTTTCGACCAGCTTGAACTAAATGATCTAATGCGAGATCTATATCTCTCCAAGGAATCTTCAGAACTTTTGGCTTCAAGATTGAAAGAAAAAAAATTACTGACTGCTGAAACAAAGGTTACATTTTATCGCAGCAGAGAGCAAGGTTTTATTCCATTCTTTTGTAAAGAAAACAACCTTGTGTTTTGTACTAATGTAGGAGGTCTTGTTAACAAAATGGGTGTAAGTTATACACCAGATGAGTGGCGACTTTTCATTGACAGCTCTAAAAGAAGTTTGAAGGGTGTTCTCTTACACAATGGTAACAAATATGGCTCAAATCCAATTGCTCATTCTACTACAATGAAGGAGGAGTATGCTACAATAAGCACAGTTCTGGAAAAATTGAAGTATTTAGAACATAACTGGATGGTTTGTGTAGATCTTAAAATGATGAACTTCTTACTTGGCCAGCAAATGGGATTCACCAAATACCCATGCTTTATATGTTTGTGGGATAGCAGGGCAAAAGATATGCACTGGACAAAGAAACAGTGGCCGTTGAGGGATAAATTTAAAGTTGGAGAAAAAAATATTGTCAATAAGCCTCTCAAGAGACAATTATTCTGAATTAGTTGGAAACATGCTGTCGAGTTTTTGTGAACTTGGATGCAACATGAGCATAAAATTGCACTACCTCCATAACCATTTACATTTATTTCCGGAGAATCTTGACGACATTAGTGAGGAGCAAGGTGAAAGATTTCACCAAGATATAAAAACAATGGAAGAGAGATACCAGGGACTTTGGGATGCCCACATGACGGCAGATTACTGTTGGACCCTTAAGCTTGACTGTCCGGGCATATCACATTCCAGGAAGTCCTCGAAAAGATCCTTTTTGCGTGTTGACTAAACAAGTGCTAGTGATAAAGTTTTATTACATTTTTGGTAATATATGTACAGTAATTACATATAATATGAATGCAGACTAAAGTCAAAATGCCACTGATAGCACCTAACTCTAGGACTGTACATAACAATTGCCCTACTAATATGGTCATTCTTAGTTATCTCAAACACTAGAGCTGATAGAAAAAATCTGATTACATTTTTGGAATCAGCAACCCAAAATTACCCCAAAACAGCTATAAAATTTAAGGCACCAAAATGTGTGTATACCAGTGTTATTAATCTACAAGACCAGATTTATTTTAATATAGAACGGCTTACCTAGAAAATGCGTGTTGAGACTTTAAGACACAGCTTATCTAGAAAATTCCAAAACTGTTAAACAAACTGCAACAGCTCCGAAAATTATTGTCACAAACTGCCACAACTCCGAAAAGTATTGTCACAAACTGCCACAGCTCCAGAAATTATTGTCACAAACTGCAACAGTTCCAAACAGTATTCAGTACAGCTGTATTCACAACAACACACTGCCTTACGTATTCTCAGCGTCCAAACATACCATATGATATTACGAGGTATATAACGATAAGCAGGTAAATCTGTTGACTGAATTATTGATGTAGTGACAAGAAAAAAAAACTGTTATTTACTCACAAAGGGAACGGATCTTCATGAAGGGGTAAAGGCGACCTTCAAGAAGGTTAAAGATGACCTTCATGAACGGGTAAAAATGACCTTCAGGATACGGACACGTGATCTTCAAGAAGGGGTAAAATTGTCCTTGAAGAAGGGGAAACGTAATCTTCAAGAAAAGGTAAAGTGGCCTTCAAGTCCGGATATAAATGAGGGGTAAACTAGACCTTCAAGAAGGGGAAAGGTGAATTCATGAAGGAAAAAACTGTCCTCTAAGAAGATGAAACGTGATTGTCAAGAAGGGGTAAAATTATCCTTCAAGAAGAAGTCACGCGATCTTACTTTTTTTTTTTTTAAATCGGGTTGTAATATACTGTACAATAAATAATATGCGAGCTTTTTTTTTTTTTTTTTTATAAATGTCGCTTCCAGACACCACGCAAAATAATAGCTAATAACAGGATGTGTGTGAAGATTCGCACTTCCGTTCCGATAGCAGGTTTAAATCTTAAATGCGTTGAGACTTTTTTTTTTTTTTTTTTTGGTTCTTTTTTTTTTAAAGAAAGTATAACAGATAACTCCCACATCATTTAAGAATAAATATAACTTCTATGGGAAACATGAGAAATGTAAAGACACAGAGCTGAAGACAAAAACAACGCTCGCATAACAATTTAATAACTTAAATATGGGAGTGCCATTTTGGTTGACATGGTCACATCGCAGGCAGATAGTAATTTCATGACTAGTTTGAACTATTGAATTGTTTATTAGTCCTATGAATCGGCAAATAGGTTATAAAAACGCCAGATGTAGGCAGGTCGAGAGACAAAATAATAGACATCTGGCGTGGATAGGAAGGAAAGTTTAAAAAAAAACCGAAATGCCAATGGTAAATTGTGGCACAATAAGAAAATTTTAACTTACCGTAGGTAAGTACGCACACAAAACGACAGAAAGATAAGCCAATGACGGACAGATGGGAAGATTGGAGGTAGACGAGCAACTAGAAAGACAGGCTGAAAATTACAGAATTTAATAGATTATATGAAATGGCAGACTGTTGCTGTCATTTTTGACGGAGTCATCTGTCAAGTTATTTGCTTATGTTTTTATCATAAGAATAATTGTGTCTTTACCAGCGATGTCAGGTTGATTAGGGGTTGTCTTCCCTTGTTTATTCATTCATTGTGTTTGACCTTTAGGGTCAAAGGTAGACAGTTCTGGCGTATGCCCATAGGCAGGGTTTTTTAAGCGGGAGTTGAGTTAGACTTCCGGCAAGCCGTGAAGTGTCCTGGTTTCTGAAGAGACGAGAGTCCATTGTGTTTTTCGGGGAGAATCTTCGAAGTGACTGCGATGGCAGTTTTCCCCAGTGAATCTCTGTGCGTTGGAATGACAGCAGAGTTCCTTGTTATATTCTGTGGATTTGGTTACAGGTAATACCGACTTTTTCCATTACTATGCTTTCGGTGGCAGAACATGTTAGAAGATTGCCTAGTCTGTGAACTGCAGCTCACCGATCCTCCATTTCAGAACTTATATTTTGTGCTCGAGGTAGCCATCCAAGACTATTAGTCTTTATATTGTCCAGAAATCCAGTGACGAAGATATATTGTGGGAACCGCAGATTGGCGGTGTTTATGTCTACAATAAGCATTACTGCAGGGTTGATGGTAACCTGCTTATCAGAAGTACACAGCTGACGTCAGAACGAGGACTGTGTTTTCGGCTAATGTACTACAGCCTAATACAGTGCAATTGGCGGGGAATGCCAAGTTGCACCTATGTGTCAAAGTGATTAAGGTATCTGACGCGTTTAGTCAGTGATACCAGGGCGACGCCACGAACTGTCATTATTGAAGAACATTGTATTGACCATGCACGAATATTCAAATGTTTACCAGCTTGTTGAATGCCTAATGTATACCTATCGATTTCCGGTCAGCATGACCTTGTTACACTGACTGTTCCTGTTGATACCATGTGTGTTCTCGTCAATAAATGTTTTGAAACGTGCCTGCAGTGTCCAAGCATCCTTGACTACTGCATGTGAGTGTATGGGTTGCAGGGTCTACATATATACGAGCCTAAACACATTCGCGCCTTCATTCGCACCCACACTCAGTTCATCATACGCTCGCACTACACACCTAACAACATGTATACTGTCTTGGGCCAGTGATCACCTCAACAAGAGAAAAAGACAGTTACACAGACAAACGAGGATCATATACGTAAAGATCAATGGATGGACAGATACATTGTTAATTCTTTGAAGAGAGTCAGTTGTTATTACGTTCGTAACGCTATGCGGAAACGACACCTTCTTTGTTATAAATAGCGATAGTCACGTGGCATTTAGTATTCTAATTACGGTATGAATTGAAAACTATGGGTTGAAAGTTCTAGAAGAATAACTCTAGAATTGACTTGCCACCTCATCATGTAAAACAATATGCTACGGAAACCACTTCTGCCACAGAATATACCCGGTAAATACTTTGGGGCATGTTTCCTGCAACGACACTAGCTGCAACTGTGGCTTCATAATCCAGAAAGCGAAAAGCAAACGATGAAGAAAAATCCCTTAAAGTTAATTTCGTTTTCATCCCATATCATATCAGTTGGCGCGCACTGTAAATAAAAAATTCACAATTAAAAGCTTGGGCGTCACTATTATATCTGACCAGTGGGCATTTCGTGAGCAATTAGTATAAGTACTGTCGACCTTTCTTGTTCTGAGGAAGCTGACAACGTGGGATATCAGAACGGTTTGCCTTTCTCCCTATATGTATCGTGTAACTGTAGAAAAGGAATATGTTTCAACTGTTGTACTCTATGAGTCAACTGTACTGTTGCTTTATTTTGACTCCATGTGTGTTATTTGTTTTGTAATTTCACAACAATACATACACTTGTTTACACTTGTGGAAAATACAACATAAATATCAGCACATTCAAAACAGAAACTATGAAAAACAGCACATTCAAAATAGAAACTATGAAAATCAGCACATTCAAAACAGAAGCTATGAAAATCACCAGATTCAAAACAGAAACTATGAAAATCAGCAGATCATTACTTGTCTTGCAACTATCTTTTCAAGTAATTTACCACAGACATTCTGTAGTGTGATAATTCGATAGCAGCTGAGCAGTGTGGGGTCTTTGCCAGGTTTAGAACGTGGATATATTTACAATACTATAGCAAGCCCAATTATATAAGTGTTGACGAAAACAATTAAGTCTACCAAGAATAAATAGTTCTTTGACAAGATCATTATTTTTTTATAACATTCTTGGATGTGAGAAATTGATAGCTGTATTAATTTAATGTTCTTGAAGGAGATGTAAAAAATGTATTCCCCGTTGGACAAATTGCCTTCGTTATTTTGACGCCTAGCTGAGCCACAATTGAATGAGGTCCGACGCCTAGCTGAGCCACAATTGGATGAGGTCCAGTGCGGATTCCGAGCTAACCGAAGTACTCAAGACCTAATCTTCACACTCAGACAGCTGAGTGAAAAGGCCCTTGAGTATAAGAGTGAGATCCATCTTTGTTTCATAGATCTGGAAAAGGCGTTTGACAGGGTCCCCTGGAACAAACTTTGGGACTGTTTGGCAAGGAAGAACATTCCAAAACCTCTGATTCATGCTATACAAAGCTTCTACAAGTCTTGCAGAAATTATGTGAGGACAGCAAACCATAAGTCAGAAGAGTTCAGTACCACCACTGGTGTAAGACAAGGTGATATCCTGTCACCTTATCTTTTCATACTCCTCATGGACGATGTTATCAAGGCATGTAAGGAGAGAACAAAGAATAGTATTCCAGTGGGTACTGGAAAGATGAACAGGTCCTGCATTTCAGACTGGCAATTTGCTGATGAATGTTGCCCTGATTGCAAAATCAGGGCACATCTCCAATCCAACCTGCAAGTCTGGAAGGAAGAGCTGGAGAAGAGAGGGATGGTCATAAGCAGCTCTAAAACAAAATCCATGGTGATATCACGAGAAGAAAGAAAACATCAGATTAAGCTGGGAGAACAGGTCCTGGAGCAGGTCGACCACTTTAAATACCTCGGAGCTATTATAGACCGAAAGGGAGGCATCAAAGAAGAGTTTTGGTCACTCCGAAAAGCATCAGCTGGGAGACTTATTCAGGCCATAAATCGAGGATTTTTTTTACCTCAGCAAGAAAAGAGAGGTTTGTTAAGAAAAACGAAGAATGGGGCTGTTCAACCGCTCCACCCTATGTCCCAGTCCTTGATATATTGGATGCGAGATCATGGGCACATGACTACATGGAAGCCCACAAAAGTGCAGATGCCAAACCTGAAGTAAAAGTAGGATATCCTATGTGAGGAAGGTGGTTGAGGTAACAATAAGATTACATGGTACGCAAGCCAACGAAGACGAGACAAGTCCTAGAAGATCGCCACCCTAGAGGTGCCCAGTAACCCAAGTAGTAAACAGTCCCAACAAAGGAATTGTATGGGCGTATTATTTCTGTTGCAGAATGGGAGTAAGAGACGAGCAACGCACGACAAGCATGGGAAAGCAAAGAGCCAGAGGATCGCGAGACCTCCCAGGAGAGCGACCCAGGAGTCCTCTGGGAGGGACAACATTATGACATTCATTTTTGTGAAGGACCGATGGTCCACGCCCTGAGTGCGCCCAGTCGACGTTGCCGCTTACCCCCCCGTCTTCCCTCAACTGTCCCAGTACATTTAGAGCGCACACGGTACGAGCTTGAGGTTACCAAACAAACCCTCTCACGACAACCCGTACTAAAGGTGGAACGTGACTAATAAAGAAAAGGATAAGACTGCAAGGAGCTCAGAGGTAAAGGTAGTGAATTAGCATAATTCCGTTTCCTCCCGACGATGTCTACAGCTCCAGTTTTTTTTTACTGACTTTTATGTATAAACTAAGGCTTCAGACTCTCAAAGCTCTGAAAATTAGAATCAAAAAAAAATACAAGGCCCCCTTCTCACATTGCTCAGACCAGGGACCAAAACCTTAGATAAAATGAATTCGTTGAGGGTCCCGACCAGGATTATGTATAATCTCGATGCTACCAAATACCGTGCCAATGTTTAGTTACGACAATAGAAAAAGTTGTAAGGCAGTGGGGGGAGGTATTTAAGTTAGAGGGTTGTGATAAGGTGGTTATATAAGGGGGTGTTGGGGGTATATGGGGTGGGTTGAGTATGGATGAGGGGGTGAGTATTTTTTAGGGGGGGGTTGGGGTGATGAATAAGTTGGAGTGGGGGGGGGGGTGTAGTGGGTGTGGTAGGGTGAGTTGATGTGGGGTTGGGGGGTGTGTTATTTTGGCCGTGACAATGAAGCTGACGAATGCATCAGTGGCAATGAGCAGCACCCTGTAACGACGGGCTGCGTCCAACCCGGGTCAAGTAGGGCGAAAAGGAACACCATGAAAACAGTGAAGACTGAGAGCTAGGACACTTCATGGGGAGCATTCCCTTAGATGGTGTAATGACTTCAGTGTGTGCATTCCCTTAGAAAAGGGTATGACTTCGAGTGGGCTACTGTGTGTGGGGGGTTAGTGTGTTGTGTGTAGTTGTGGTGGTATGGTGTGTAAAGGGGTGTGTGATATATATTTGGTTATGTTTGAGGTGGTAATTGGGTACAACAGTGGTAGAATTGTTATGCGTGGAATCAGTATAAGTTGATTTTTTTGGTGTATTTAGTATAAAATGATGTATTGTGGATTACTTCTAGGGTCTGGTTTTGACAGTTGATAGGGTGGAGATACGTGTTCGTCATTTTATTGGTGATAGTTGTTAATATGTGTGTAGGGTGAATAGGGGAGGCCGATAAAAAGTTAGTTTATAGATTGAAAGGATGTTGTGCAGAGGGTTTGGTTTGTTGGACATGTTTTCAATTTGATTGGTGTATTGAGTCACATACTAGTAGGATAGAAAATAATCATGTATATATAAGAGTGTTGGAGCATGATAGTATGATTTTTATGTTGTGTTAGGGTTGTAGTAGTGGTATGGTGTTATGGGAAAAGAATGTGATTGTGGTGTCGTGCTTGGACAAGTGGTGGTATGTTTGGTGAGTCTCATGGCGATTGCCGAATGTCGTGTGATTTTTCATCGGTGTCTTTGTCATGTGTGTAAATTAAGGGTTGCAGGTCCAACAGCAAATGTGTCTAATTTGGGAGTGTAAGCAGGTTTAAGTTTTAGTCAATGCGTAATGGAAAGTAATCACTAGGGCTAGCTCAGTTGGGGATAGTTGTAGGTTTGATATGTCGTGTTGTGTAGGATAATGATGCTAAGGTGTCTTCAGGTTGACGGTGTACTTCCTTCTTGTACGTCACTTTGACTGCGTAAAACATGACCCCCTTACAGAACCGAGATGACCACAGTCAAGAATGATACCCTACTTAAAGAGAATTCTTTACCGTCCATCAGGGGGAGTGGCAAGAGGTGATCCGTATTGTTAAGTTGATACAGATGGGTTAAATCTTGGCTTACGATTAAGGTGTGGCGTGCCTTGTAGGTCCCATGGTAGAATTGACAGTTGTTATAATGTCGCCAATGATGGGTTTTCTTGTGTTAATCCTTGTCCTGGGTTGTTTTATGATTGTTCCACTACAATCCTGTGGGGCGTTGAATGGTGTTAAGATATGTGGGTTCACAGGTGTGTGGACGTGTTGTTTTGTTTTGTACTAAAGGCGTTGAGAGAGTTTTTGTGCAGGACGTATGTGTCGTTGTGTGGCCTGGCTGTGAATAGGAGGTGTGGGTGACTAATTTTTGTTTGGTTGTATTATTTGTCATTTGAGAGTGTGATCCAGTTGGTCCAGCCGCCATGCATGTGTCCTTTTGCATTAATGCAGATCAGGACGCCCCTACTGACCAGTATTCGAATACGTTTGTGCGCCTAAAACATCGATGTGTGTGCTTCAGTCTGCTAGAGGGCACGCAGTAAGTAGTGGGGGTTGATTAATTTACAGTGGTGTTGATATTGCACAGCGATGGCCGGAGCTGTCAGTTGAGGGGAGTTGTCGTAAAAGATCAGCAAACTGGTGTGTGGTTGGGGGTGAGCGTGCCAGAATGGTTTTTGTTAATGGAGTTGTGTGTTGTGTGTGGCTGGTTTGATGGCGAGGGTATTGGTATGAAGTCATGTACCACACGCTCAGTAGAAGTTGGTGGTAAATAGTACACGTGGCAAAGTAATGTCCACTGTTAAGATATGTCCCTGCCGTTTGGGGCGTATTTATCATCCGGTTGTCCCCGGTTGTTGGTAGTAACTGAGTTGTGCTGGAAATTGAAACTAGTGGTGAGAGATCTAGGTTTCCTTGTGGTAACAGTGAGGTTTCACCCTCATATTCCGAGGATAAGGGTTTTAGCCCGGCGTTGTTGCTAATGCGTCCGCGAGGTATATGGCCATATGGTGCTAAACATACAGGTTGATTTTCCTCATCTGGGGAACTGTCTATTATGGCGTCAAACGCGAGGTCTATATGTTGATGTATGCTGCTTCGGGCGTGTTGAGGGAGTTGAGGGTACACTGGCTCACTGAATATTAACGATGAGCACGTAAGACCTCCTGATGAACGTCAGGAAATTCGCACTAATACTTGAGTAGTTTCCCCTGCGACGAATTTTTATCTGTCTTTAACGCGAAACAGTAGTGCAAGTGCGATTATTTTTGCCTAATACACCAAGATAGAGCTGTTCACAAGTTGCCGGGGTCCGAACATGACTTTAGCTCAGTTTGTTCCTGCTAAATACGCTATCGCTGATCACGATAATATCAACTTCTATGTTGTCTTGGATAAGGTCGTAGCGGATAAGCATCAAAAGTTTCCGAGATTCAGATGTAGGATCGTCGACTATCTCGCGAACAAAACAGGTGTACGTAACCCTTTAACATCAGGATGTTGTTGTAGACGGACATTTTTTTGAAGCTTGTACATTAGGTTAGAGCTGGAATCCAGCTAGGACTCTGACTGATTTTCATTATACATTGATTCAGTGAACTCATCTCCTAGCTGAAGGAAGCGCAAACGATTTTCCCACGGTAACAGCAATTTAGTGCGCTTTTTCGTTAATTATTCGTTTCCTGCATGCAAGCACGGTAAGCTGTCTCGCAATTTACAGATGTGAAGGTTATCTACCGATGTTAACGACAAGTTTTCTGCGAATGTGTAGAGCAGCGGCGCCGAACTGGGGGGAGTGGTGCTGGCGGGGCATGATATGTGTCAGAAGAATCAAGACGGATGTGCCTACCCATGGTCAAACATTTGTTGGGGCGTTTATTTTTATGTAAGACGAGTGTCATAAAAGCAGTACGAATCGCTGGTATGTTCCCGTTAATAACATCGTGAGTACACGTGGTGGAATTCGATAGTTAGATGTTGCTGGTGTCGCCAGTTGCTGCTTAGTGGAACCATCCCACATGCAAGCAATTCTGGTGGCGGGCACGATTGGTTATAGTAGATCGAAAAAAAGACAATAACATAAAACCGTGCCGAAAAAATTAACCTGACCTCCTTGAGGTTGTGAGTTAAATAAAATCGCTAAAAAAAAAAAATCCAAGCGCCTATTACTAAAAATACAGAACGAGAAAAATCGAATTCTCATAATAAAAGAATCAAAAAACCGATTTAAAATCGAAGAAAAATGGGATATCTTTTGGGCAATGACTTCTATTTACCGAACACGCCAAAGTTTTTATTTACTGCTTTGTAGGAGACAAATAAGGCCGTGCTATTCCAAAGAAAATATGGTCAACCATTTCGGTCTTGATGAAAACCCACTCAAATACATTCGTTCAGGGACGCCAGGGTCCCAGGCGTGAATCTAGGAGTGGAAAGGGAAATACGCATCAATTAATTGTCTAGACTTGAACATCCCTCGCCTTTCAGTGCTAACTAGAATGGACAGCTATAACCTGGGAAAATTAGCTATTGTACTGACTTAAAGGGGGGATAACCCTTAGTCAGCGACACTATAGATTGGGTAATGTAATTGGTCCTTTATGCCTTGAACTTCTGTTCTTAGGATATCCGTGTTGGTCATAAGTTAATAATTCTCCATGGAGTACAGGTAAAATGCTTAACCAGACGTCTATTCTGTAAGCAACTATTTTAAAGCCAAGGTGTTCGCCCCTCTCCTAGGGACTCCCCCAATACAATTTAATTGACCATCCCAAGATCCGAATCTAGCCCTGGACAGTAATGACCTCGTCTTCCTGTGCACTATAGGGAAACTGCCCCCACCTCCAATGGCACTCCAGACTGACTCTAACAATGTCACTCCCTCTCTACCGATAAGGTTCTTACAAGCTGAAGTTTTCGTACTGTCAGCGTCATCCTATTAAGGCTTCCCTATCTGCTAAGCTACATTCAGACCTTTCTCTATGTCTGCGCGAGCGAATGGTGGGTAGAATACGATTGTGGACCCATAAACCATGTTTTTCTATTGGACACAGGTATGATTCGTCTTACGAGGTCAAAAGAGATAAAGAACCTTAATCGAGTCTACCAGATACGGCCATCAGAGTCCCTTTCCTCTCCTCTTGAAGGCTAAGAAACGACATCTAGAGAGGACACTATAAAAAACTTAAAATAAAATAATAATAGTGCAAAAATGGTATCCGTTCCCTGAACAACGAAGCTGTCTTCGCCTCTCGCATGTATTGCTGCATCGCTCGCCAACATCCTGAACAGAAAGCGACTTCCGCCGCCGGGGATGGTACACAATGCACCAGATGTGAAGAAGAACTAAAAAACTGAAACGACAAAATAAGACTACTCCAACGTGATAAAAAAGTGGGGACACTGGAAAAATTAAGATAGAGATCAGAATGAGTGGGAGATAAATAGCCCATATGAAATAAAAAAATTGCTATATGGCATACAAAATTAGAAAGAAATAGGTATAAGAGTTGGAAAGACGTAAAATAGAGCACAGAGAGGAAAGGGTTGACCTCAGACAGACAGGTGTGAAAAGTGTAGAGAACCCGCTGGTTTTAGGGGGAACCCCATGCGTGTATACAGACGGTTTCAAGCTGTTCTCGGATTGGCAAGTGATCAGAGGAGCAGGAACGATGCGCTTGTGACCATTGGATGTCGCTGCGGACCATGGTGATGGTCAGGCCATTTTGAAGTGTATGGCAAATGTGTGGACTTTTGCTGACGATGTCATTTAAAAGTGCTGGCTGAATCTGTCCCCAGTCGTTTTGCCTGTTTGGCCAATATAGTGTTTTCCAACATCTCATTTGCTCGTAAGTGGAAGTCATCGTCGTCTTGGCATAAACGGCGGAGGCGGAGAAGTTGTGAAAAAGGAAGGGAGTCACGACAGGCCCGAGGATGAGAAGAGGTATACAGGAGGTAGCTGTGGGCATCTGTCGGCTTGTAGTATACTGAGGTATTAAGGCCGGAGGGCGTGATAGAAATAGTAATGTCAAGGAAGTTGACAGAAACTGTGGAGACGAGGGAGGTGAACTTAATGGTGGGGTGAAAGTAGTTCACAAAGTCGATGAAGCGGTGTAAATCAGTCTCAGACATATCTGTGAGACCTATGCCATCATCGATATATCTGCGGTAAAACCCAGGGAAAGGACCGGAGTATTGTTGCCATATCTGATGCTCCAAGTGGCCCATGAATAGACAGGCATAGCTGGGACCCATCTTCGTTTCCATGGCAACACCACTAATTTGGTCAAAAAATTGACCATTGAATTCAAAGGAATTCAGGTTAAGGACCAGTTCAGCAAGACGGAGAAGGGTTTCAGTGGATATAGAAGGGCAAGTGCGCTGATCCAGAAAAAACCGAAGAGCTCGGAGACCATCAGAGTGGGGAATAGAGGTATACAGAGAGCAGACGTCTAGCAAGAAAAGACGGTAGGAGCGGTCTGCTGGGAGTCGGATAGAGGAGAAAGTAGTAAGAGCGTGATTGGTGTCTTTGATGAAGGAGGGAAGACTCTCAACGATAGGCTGGAAAATGCTGTCGAGGAAGTCAGAAATGTGTTCAGTAGGACAAGAACAGGCTGAGACAATAGGTCTTCCAGGGTTTTCGATCTTGTGAATTTTGGGGAGCATGTAGAATACAGGCTTGCCCAAAGAGCTGTCATGAATCCTAAGACGAGATGCCCCGGGAGGAAGATCATTACTATTGATAAGCTGTTTAATGGTGTTGTGTACAATGCGATTGTTAGAGACAGTCGCATCGCTGGTCCTAGACCTGTAAAAAGAGCCATTGGTCAACTGGTTTTTACCTTCACTTAGGTACAAGTCTTTCTGCCAGACGACAATGGCTCCTCCCTTGTCAGCCGGTTTGATGACAATGTCGTCTCTACGGCGAAGAAGGGAGAGAGCACTAGACTCTGCCGAAGTGAGATTGGAATAATGCAATCTACGAGGGCGGAGCTGCTGAATGTCATGGATGGTGTTCTTGATATACAGGTCCAGGGCATGAGAGGCTCCAGGTTTAGGTGTAAAGGGAGGTTTAGTAGAGTCAGAAAAGCGTGCAAAGATGTCGGATTCAGCCTGAGACTGCGGAGTGCTGTCTTCCTCTCTAAAATGGAGCTTCAGCCTCATGCGACGGTGAAACCGATGAACATCCTGGAGGAGATTGTATTGGTCTAGGGTCGGACGAAGAGGAACAAATTTTAAGCCCTTACTAAGAACAGAGCGCTCTTCCTCAGAGAGGGGTAGATCTGGGGGGATGCAGACTACCTGAGCGCATGATGGAGTGGAGGATGGAGGGGTAGCTTTGGGGGTAGGGATGAGACGGGATAGTTTATGGTGTTTAGACGTGGAAAGGAACTCATGAAGCTGCCGGTTCAGTGTGTGGATAGTGGTGCGTATCATAGAATATAAAGGGAAGTTGTTGGAGGTGAGACAACGTAAGCGAAGCAGAAGCTGGGTCTGTTGGGCACTGAGGTCTGATAAAAGGCGGGAGTGACTGGCGACCACTACGCGCATACGTTGAAAGCCACATCTGGTCTCAATTCGTTGTAGGAGACGTTGTTCCCTAGGATTGAGTGTACCAGCAGATGGATGAAAATTGGAAGAAAATCCATTAGGAAGAATTTTGTGGTGGAGGCAGGTGTGAATAAAGTGGAGATGAGAGGTGAATCTAGTTTTCTTGAAAGTAACGAACGCAAAGTCAATAGCGACACGGGATATATCAGGAGGTAGGGAGCTAAAGCTGGTGGTGACCGACACACGGAGAGAGTTGATAAAATATTTCAGAGAGGGCATAGTGGGGAAAAAGAAAAACGTCCAGAAAATAAAATATGAAATAAATAACGCTAAATGAAAATAGAGATTAATGAAACAATAAATAAATAGGGTAGATTGCGGTAATATAAGGTATGAAGGAAGAATAGGGAAATACGAAAAAAAAATATATAATAAGTAGGCCTAAGTAGGATATAAAATACTGAGAAAAGGAGATAGGATAGGATCAAGGAGATAAGCAGGATAGGTAGATAGAGATACGAGATAACAGAGACACGGTGCAGTCAAAAAAAAAATATATATATAATCGAGGAAGTTGAGGGGAACTGCGGTAAGACGTGGAATACAATGGGTGGGTTTGAAAAAAAAATCGAAAAAAGGTGATTCGTCTTACGAGGACAAAAGACAAAGAAAATAGTCTACGTTACGGCCACAAGGCCTTCGTCAGGAAAGGAAAGAAAGTGAAGTCTAGATAGGACACATAAAAAACTTAATAAAATAATAAAATAAAACTGGGTACTTCCCTGAAGGCAAGAACCGAAATTCGCTGTCTGTTGAAGAGCGCGTGGCTGAACAGAAAGCGACTTCCGCCGCCGGGTGTACACAATACATATTGAAAAACTAAAAAACGAAACCGGACAATAAACTACCCAACGGGATAAAAGTGGGGACTGGAAATAGAAGAGGACAGAATGAGTGGGAGATAAATAAATATGAAATTAAAAAATGTATATGGCATACAAATAGAAGAATAGGATAAGAGTGGAAAGAGTCAAATAGAGCAAGAGAGGAAAGGGTGACCTCAGACAAAGGTGTGAAAAGTGTTGAGACCGGCTGGTTTTAGACACCCCATGCGGTGTATAAGACGGTTCTCAAGCTGTTCTCGGCTGGCAGTGTCAGAGGAGCAGGATCGGATCGCTGTGACCTGGATGTCGATGGGACCATGGTGGTCAGGACCATTGAAGTGTATGGCAACTGGTGTGGACTTTTGCTGAAGTAGGTTAGGTAGGTAGGCGGGCAGGTAAGCAGGCAGGTAAGTAACCAGGTAAAAAAGGTAGAGGAAAAGACTGCACCATACTAGGTCCAGCATCGAGAGGTGGGGTGACCAGCTCTATTCCTCGCTGCCTTTTCCTTCCCTAACTCAGAGCAGAGTCAGGTACCCATTTACAGTTCGGTAGACTGGCGAGTGTCGGTACTGTGATTCGAACCTGGCACTTTTGCTGCGAGAGACCAATGCTCTAACCACTCCTTCAATCGGACGCTCAAGTAAGCAGGTAGGTAGTTTATACCTCATATAGGTAGATAGCAGGTAAGTATGTGGATGGGTGTAGTGGTGTTTGATGGTATTGTATGATGTTGATATTACTAAATGTAATTGTATGAGGCCAGCTGTGAAGGCTCCTGAGATAAAATGTAGTTGAGAATTGTCAGAAGGCCTTTCTTGCTACCACTACGACCTCACACTTAATTTTTTTTTTAATGAATGTGGCTACGTAAAGTGTCTAGGGTTATGATATGTAGTGTGGTGTAATGGATTATAAATATACCCACAGATATTAACAAGACTAATAATATTAATAAATGTTAAAATACACTGAACTAACTCACGTGTGTAAAATTTTTTGATATAAGTATATTACATTTATTTTGTTCTGTGTCAATTTTTTAGGTTGACCAGAACTTAAAAGGATTTAGAGATTATGAAAAGAAATGCATAGAATATTATATCATAAATGCAATAGTGTACATATATATGTACTATACTAGTTAGTTTTATTAAAATGTTCTAGTATTCATCTACTTGGGAGGATAGTACTGTTTGTGCTGTTGGGGTGGCCTCATCACACCTGTCTATATTGACTACACAGTGTCCAGAAAATGGTGGGAATCTTTATGGGGTTCTTAGTAACTAAAGGGCGTTGGTGAAAGTCCAGCAGACCAGAGGCTCACTCATCTGGTAGTTGTCGCTCTGGTGCTGAAATCAGGTGGTCCCACCTCTCCGTGCTGGCGGGCAATAATGGTGGTCTCTGTCACAAATACTGCACAGATACACTCGAGTAAAGTCACCAACTGAATAGACCCTGCTTTGTTGACGACAGAAACTCCCAGCTCTGCAATCAAAGTATGGGCCATGTGTCAAAATCTATTCTCTACCCACGTCTGGACACAACAGTGACACAACAACCACATCATACAGACAGGTCAGATCTCTCTGACCAAACAGCACAATTACCATGGTGGTTTTACATCAGATAGATCCTCCCAGACTATAGATTCTGAAAAATATTTATTAGTTGTTTGCCCTAAAAGAGGATAGGTAATATGTATCATTATTCTCAACACTTGATCTGTCTTGCATAATCCTTGCTGGAGTTTATGTACATTGTTGGTCCCTAGACCCTGACTAGGGCGGGGGGTCTAGAGCAAATCCCTACTTGTTTGTAAGGCTATATTTCGATATGGCAGTATCAAATCACTCAAACATGAAACAATATTCAAAATATATAAGGAAATAATTTCAATCTTACCAGATTATGAATAAATAACACAGAATTGCTAGCAAAACTCAGCTGAGCTGCTGGCTATATAGTATGGCGTCCCTAAATTTATTTCACTTGCTTTCATATGGAATCACCACACTTTAAAATCTGTGTCTATCACTGAACAACTATTGAAGAATGGCCCCACTTTCGCGTCTGAGCGCTAATGATATGATTGTCTGTGGCCAATCACTGCCTCGGTTTATTTTAAATTTCAAATTTCCTACCATAAAGTCATTTCAGTCATGCTTCAGTCAAGTATGGATGTTTATCTGTTAGTCTGTCCGTCTCTACTTGTGTTTCTAAAAAAATGTGCTTGGTTTTTGAACCAACCTTTCTCTCCCCTCCAAAATTTTGTCGTTAAAAGTTATTTTTAGACACAGCCACCACAATATCCCCTTTCCTCCATACCACGTAGATTTGAACACCTGCGTCCAAGGTCGTGTTTTTTGTGTGCAAATTGCGACACTTTTTTATTCAACACAGTCTGTCGATGATGTGAACTACACTGTCTTTTGTCATTATCTTCAATATTATCTATCCGTTTGTAAAATTAAGACCATCTTAGTTCACTGCTCAGAATAGGCCATCCGGCCAGCTAATTTTTATATTCCTAACATTAATATTAAGAAAAAATTACTTTTTAATTTTTGTAATATTCCTAACATCTGCGTTTTACCGCTCCATTCAAATCAAAAGCCTGGTATCGCAAAAGCGTCCAATAAATGACTGTGGCGTAACATATCTAGGGTCCCTTCTGTGGAGTTGCTTACTTTTTATGTCAACTTGGGAAACGTGACTTTTCTCCGTTTCCCCCCCAATTGCGTCTCCTTAGCCTTTCCAGTCATATTTTTTTCCTTTTTGATCCGCCGTTCCCCTCCTGTCTAGCAAGTCAATTATTATGGAGGATGATGACCCGCGGTCTAGGCGATCATGTACATCAGCAGCCTACGCATTATGTTTTTATCCTTAAATGTTATCCTTGGAGGATTTTACCGTTGTATCTCTGTCAATTTCACTACAATGGGTAGGTTAGTAGGTACGTGGGTGTTGGGTATTGTCGTAGATTTCTGATAGGAGAATTAAGACATGGGTTGGTCCCTTCTGATTAGATTTGAATAAGTGACAGTCACAGTGAGAGATAGTAATAGCAATAGATTTCCACGAGTGAGATGGTAGACTGTGATAGAGGCTGTCTCTGAAATCGAGAAATCTTCTCTCTTTCACCTATCTTCTACGACAGATTTAGAGGAGTCAGACAGTCTAAACACACACACATATATATATATATATATATATATATATATATATATATATATATATATATATATATATATATATATATATATATATATATATATATATATATATATATTACATATATAGTTCTATCCACTCACGTGCACGCACATACAAGACGACAGTTAGACGTACAGACGTGGGAAAACTATAACAAATGATTATATAGATATTCTAGAACGAGCTGACCAACACGCTGATTAAGTTTAAGGGCAGTTTAATTATCAATATAAACTTCCACCACCACATCCAAAATTTACATCATATATATATATATATATATATATATATATATATATATATATATATATATATATATATATATATATATATATATATATATATATATATATATATAAGCATCAAGTCAATGAATTGCTACAAAAAAAGATATAGACCCACTGGTATGATCTTCCCTCGATGTTTTAGCCCACAGTCCCGTTAGGAGAAAGATGATAGCCCCAAAGAGTCACGGATACATATGATTTGGTCTAATATTTCCCCCTTTTAAGGTATGGACAGACTTGATATCTCTGATCTATTCTAAGGGAAAATATGGTTAGCAATACTTGCATAAAGAAAGTTAAGACAGCAAAATGGGTGCCAAATTACAACAATAAAGAAACACTCAGACCTGCATTCACTCTATTTACTCAGCCGTGGCCACATGCTCTCTTGCATACTTACAGCTTTGTTAACAGCATCTGGAAACATAACTTTTAGGACATTCACATACAGAATAACGAGCACAGTGTCAATAGCTTAGGTTTCTTCTTCTTCTTCCTCGTTCGTCCTGAAAAGGACGTTGATTGCGTTGTGTCTGTTTACAGCGGAGCTGTGATATCTGCGCCTTTCGGCCGGCACATCCGACTTCAGCACGGCATTTTTTGGGACCGGGTTTGCTTTCCCTCTTCGATCCCTACTCTCTCAGCCAGACTGCAGTCTGTTTCCAGGACCACCACGTGGAGGTGGAGTAGGGTCTTGGTCAGCTCTGGTTCGCTGACCCTGACACAAGCTATGAGTTGCTGACTGCATTCTCTGTTACTGCATCTTTGGGTCCCGCTTAGGTTTCTAGAAATGAGGAATGTCAGATCGATGTCTTCTTTCATGTTAGGACTTTATTTGGTCACCACACCACTAGTCAACAGTGTCAGAGTGTTACTTACGTTAATATGTTACTTGCCGCATGGGCTAAAAGGTACTTGCGGTTTTATTATCTAGAAGAAACAAATCAGGCTCGATAGGCCCGTTACTTCTTTAAAAATCTTTAAAGTTCTTGTAAAGGTTATAGACCAAGTCTTTAAGGAAAGAATGTTTTTGTTCTACACAGATATTTACTCTGTACTTAACGCTGGCAAAGTTTGGGTCACCCCACTATTCACTGAATAAAGGAAAAAGCACATAAAATAATTATACATACTATGTACTTGTTATAACTTACATTTTAAACTGCAAGCGTACAGCTTGACTTATACTTTAAAACTTCCCGTGAAATAAGTTATATTCATAAAATCAATCATCATGAATTAGGAATACATACGTATCCCGTCAATACTCACTGATGTAGCATTTCAGTTATAAGTTAATTTTTAAAATATATTCTCGTCTGATTATTTAGCAGTAAAATCAAATTCATTTATAGCTGCATGATTTTAAGCTAGAGATATAATTTATTCTGCTTTCCACTGAAATACGTCACTAGAAAATAATACAGACTATATTTTTTTTAAGCACTCTGCACAAAAATCTAACTAGTGAAATATGAAATAAGCGATTTAACACTATAAACATTTAATAAATATTAGATACTTAATATAATATTTACCTCAACACAGAACTACGGTATCACAACGAAACTAAGAGTTTCATTATAAGTTTAAGTATCTAGAACGAAGTGATCACGTCTACTGCAAAATGGAGAATGAGTGAAATCAAGTTTAAAACTCTGGTTTATAACTTAAACAGACAAAGGATGCACGATATGGCGAGACCCCGAAATAGTCTCCCCTTTTTGTCTTAACACCTACGTTAAATCAGGCGACTACCATAACTGCCACTCTCGTCTTTAGACACCTCACTGCTAACGAAACTGGCCCAGAGTGCCGTGACAGAAGAAACTACCAGACAAATGTCTCATTCTGTGCCGTGCAGATGTCGGGTTTCACACCTCACCTGAGCACTCAGCCGATGAAACTACGTTGTGACAGGTGAAAATGCAGACGATATGTCGGCTCTATGTCTGAGATAGATGAATATTCACAGTTTCTCGTCTGACTGACATCTACGTAATAGAATTCGTATCAGTATGAGAAAGAAAAACGGTAAAGTGAGAATGGGAAAGAAAATATTTCTCGCAAACGAACGAATGCGAAAAATACAGGAAAAGGATAAAGAGTGATAATAAAATAGAGGACACGGGTGGAAGAAAGAAGAGAATATAGAAAATTTATTGATCATAATCTCTATGTGACAGGTATGTGGGTAGATAGGTCCGTTGGAATTAAGTAATTAGTGCACATGTGGATGGGAACGTGTTGGTAAGTAGGTAGACGGATAGGTTCATGAGTAGGTAGGTGGGTGGATGGCTGGGTATGTCGGTGTATGGGTCGGTAGACAGGTAGGTAAGTACTTAGGCAGCTTGGCAGGCAGCAGGAAACGAAAGAGAAAGACAGTAAACTTTATATGTAAAAAAAAAAAACCTGAACATGCCAGTCTTGAAAACATGCACACTTGAACGTCACACAAGGACATCACACAAGACCATCACGCAAGATCATCACACAAGAAGATCATACAAAAACATCACACAAGAACAGCACACAAGAATGTCACACAAGAACAGATCGAATGAACATTACATCACAAGAAAGACACTCACGAACATCAAACAAAAATGTCACGCAATACCATCACACCTGAACAGCATTCACTAACATCACACAGGAACATCACAGAACGTGGCAATCATTTTATATACGTCATTCTTTTATTGTGTTGATTTCATCAACTTTGAAATGAGCAGAGAGAAGCCGTACAAGTAGCAGAACGACATCAAGACAATCTTTCAGAACAAAAGACATTTTTCGCAAACGCTGCAAAAAAAAGGTTAATTATATTTAAGACAAGCCAGAATGTTATATGTGAACTCTATTAATACCAGTATTCTCCCCCCCCCTCTCTCTCTCTCTCTCTCTCTCTCTCTCTCTCTCTCTGTGCGTGTTCCCCCTCTTTTCTATTAAGATTGACAGCTGTAAATGCGAGTATACTGGAGTGACGTCACAATGTTGTAGCAGAAATGAGAATGAATTGATACAGTGTACAAGACGACACTTAAGAAGGGGTGAATGTTAAAATGGCTTATGTACATAATTCATTTATGACAATTAAGCTCTTTTGTTCGTTCTCCCATCTCTGTCTTCTGTCTGTCTCGCTCGATCGCTCTCTTTCTCTCGTTCCCGCCTCTCTCTCTCTCTCTCGCGCGCGCGCTCTTTATCAACATATGTAAGAAAAAACTGACGCGCACTAGATTTTGACAAAATTCTTGTCTTCCTACGCAAGTATTTGTTTGATCTTTCCATCAGTTCCACATCGGTAATCTTGTCACACCATTTTTCTAATCTGTTCAAGCGCCTATTCACCATATTCTGTAACTTCGCAGCCATACAATCGTACAGTCAATACATATTTTATGTCGACATGTTTCCTAGCCATACAATCGTACAGTCAATACATATTTTCTGTCGACATGTTTCCTAGCCATACAATCGTACAGTCAATACATATTTTATGTCGACATGTTTCCTAGCCATACAATCGTACAGTCAATACATATTTTTCAGCACTCCATGTTTCCTAGCCATACAATCGTACAGTCAATACATATTTTATGTCGACATGTTTCCTAGCCATACAATCGTACAGTCAATACATATTTTTCAGCACTCCATGTTTCCTAGCCATACAATCGTACAGTCAATACATATAAATTATTGTCGCAGACAAAAGCCACATCTCAAAATGGCTATATCGTTTGGTTGTCAGTCTAGTATCGATAAGACCTTGATAAATTATTGTCGCAGACAACCCGAATACAGTACACGTACTTGTGCTTTTCATTTATGATACATCTAATCAGTGGCCCGGGTGAAGGGGCAAAGGCGGAATTTGGACTAGGCAGCAGAGATTTGGGTTGGGGTCGTGTCGTAATATCTGAGATTACACCGATCAAGATATATATATATATATATATATATATATATATATATATATATATATATATATATATATATATAGTTGTTTATAAGACAAAACATAACATAGGGATAAAATAAGGAAGTTGCGAGACACGTTGTCTCCTACGCCAGCAATCGTATTAGTCTGGGCAAAGCTTTCACGCAACGGGACTGTAACGTCTCGCTTTCAATAGTGCTGACTTTTGCACCCGACCTTGGAAAATAAATATAACATCTTGACAATACTTAGGCCTAGTTTTCGAGCAAGAGTGTAAGAAAAAAACGGGGAACGAATACGCAAAGGCATAAAAGTGAGAGAGAAAAAGCTACAATTTGACACGCGTTTGAATTTTTTTCTGGTCTCGCGAACCAGAGGAAAACGATAGTGCAAGTCAATGCAGTGGCATGTTGGAAGAAAAACGTTGTCGCTCGCCTTACAGACCCCTCTTCGCTCGACGCGCAGGTGCGAATGTATAACCACGCTGTTAGACGCGACACAGACCAAAACACACACACAGGTCGTATTTCGGGCTAAAAAGTAATGCTAATGTAGCGCACGGCAAAGCGTTGTCGTTTTTTTTGTGACGTACTACAAATACGGTGTTTCGTTTGAATGAGAACGTTAGACAGGCCTATAATACGATTAACGTGGAAAAATATTTAAAAAATACAGTGGGAGAGGGGCAGAAAAGGAGCGTAGTTGGTCGTGTCACGAGTTCGTGTTTACAAATTTGAATTTGCACGATAGAAGGATAGAGAATACAAACTTAGATAATTTACTTACAGGTTAAAATAAAGGACGGTTGACGAATACAATGACCTTAATTGTTTAGTAGAAGAATATGATGTTAATGTATCTTACCGTAGATAGGAACATATGTTATTTGAAGAATTGAAGGAGAAAAACGATAATAGTGAATATAAGGAATAAAAGAAAAAAAATGTAACCACTGTGTGACAGACAGCAACAGGATCACTAATTACTTGTCAGAATTAAAAACTAGTAGTAAATAATTGAGATATTGACGAAGACAGATGGACTAACAGACTTGAATCTTTCTCAGTTTGCCCTGTAGTGGGGATAGAGGGGAAGTAAGTCCAAGATTTGAAAATTGAGTTCAATTTTGAATAAACGACGCTTGAAGCCAAACAGTCTCTGATTGGCTAGAGTCAAATAGATTAACTGAGGGATAAAACCACATTGAAGGTAGTGTTAGACGCCACTTGAAACCTAAAATTTCTACACTAAAGTTGTTTACTAGCAAGATAATAGTACTATCTTGACTTAGCTGATCTGCACCAGCAAGCGATCTGGATTTGACCATATTTATCGCAAATCCAACTTATTAGTGTTAATATTTCTCTCATGCGGTAAGAATGAAAACATTTATATCATCATTATTATTATTATTATGTATGTATTATTGAATATGTATGAAAATTATGTGGGGAGAAGTTTATCTAGAGGGAAGTCAACATCAAACGTTGTGTTGTTTCACAGAGTTGTTAGGAAATATAGTAACAGGTTGTAGAAAAGCCAGACAGGCTTTCTGACACTTTGGGAGAAAGTAAAGTAAATATTAATGGGGAAATTGTTGTACAGTATTATGACATAAGACCAGGAAAACCACTGGCCGTCGTCTTCAGCAAGTCACCGTGATTGTACATGACTTGATATTATTAACTTAAAATGTTTCCTTTGTCAAGGAAGGTGTCAAACTATAGTTTGAAATTTAATAGACCATGAATGGGGTAACAAACCAGATAAGAACGATAACTATTTGATTGGTTACCATGCTGATTCTAACTATGATTGCAAATGTTAAATAAGTTAGGGATAGAGAGAGGCATATGAGATATTGAGTAGGACGTATTCCTATCCTTGCAGGGTTTTATCTATGACTCCAAGTGAGCCCAGGTCAACCTAGATCTGTATAAACTCCTGCATATTAAGACGTGAGGCAGTATAGACTGTGTGCCTCCTGGTTATATCTCAAAATCTGAATCCAGACTTGGCAGTTTGTAGCTGTTGGAGTGGAAAGACCTCATCTTGGGAACTAGCACTTACCAAGCTAAGAATCTGTTCACGGGCTCATGATATATCAAACTACACCACTCTCTTATCCCAACTGTGTATTTCATAGTAGAACATGATGAACCCAGTCGTGCTTCAAAATATTACCCATTCATAGGAGCAAGTTTTATTTGATACTTTTCCACTGACATTTAGATAATAGTTGTGAATAATAAGAGACTCATTTACAATTTGAATTCAATTGGTGTAAATATATTCCATTATCATTTTGAGTTTTCATTATTCCTGTATCCAAAAAGAACTGATATACAGGAAAATAAATTGTAAAAACATTTCAAATTTAAACTTAAACCAGTGACTTGTTTCCTTACTGTTCATTAATTTGTTAGGTGTAGGTGTTGTCATTTTATTACACTACATCGCATATACCCTAGACATCTAGCTAGACAACATCCACACACCAGTACACAAAATTAGGAGAAAATATATGACAGGTTGAGGTCGTAAGGTGGTAGCCGACAGGTCCTCTGAAAACACATTTATAAATAACTAACTTCAGGGGTTTGCACAGCTGACCTCACATCTGTTACAAATCAGATTTTATTCTTTAACATCAAATCCACCACAGGTCAAAAGTGACAATTGCCATTAAAGCATAAATAGTATTGTGATGGGCGCAAACAAGAAAGCAATTAACTAATTCTTGCTCTTTAATTTTTTTCTGTTTTAAATTTTAAATATTTTTGTAGTTTTTAGTTACGTTTTGCGTAAGGAAGCTATACTGACAAAAATAACATGCACGGCCCATCGCCTGATTAAATATAATTATTTAGTTCCGCTCTGATGATAGGCATTCCACTTTTTCTTCTTCTTTTTTTTTTTTTTCTTTTTTTTTGCAACCTTAATTGACTTGTCGTGTTTTTGTTGCTTATCCAACTTTAAGACGTCCCATTCACTGATTAGAGCGGGTGTTCCTGGTGGCAAACGTACCGGGTTCAAAACCTGGTTTTATCACGTTCCAGTCTACCCATCTGTAAATGGGTACCTAATTCTGCTCTTCAGTTATGGAAGGCAACGGCAGGGAGAAAGAGAACTGGTCACCCTTATCATCAAGCTGAGACCTAGAATAATGCAGCCTCTAACTTTACTCCCCAAAGCCAAAGTTTCTCATATTGTAGGTTACTACTTTTGCTTATAAGAAACATCCATTACAGAATTATTTTTTTTTAAAACTTACATTCATCTATGAAACATAAGTGCATCAGATAATAAATAATAAGACAGCAGACGAGGTTGATCTGTGGCAGCATCATAACTTACCCCAAGCCACAGATAACATGGTTACACCGCTGCACCTCATTTACTAAAAGCATATCTTAAACAAAATATACAGACAGAATTCTTGTGCATGAGTTAGCACGGTCAAGGTTAAGTCACTCTACAGACATTAATTATAGAGTCTGCTGTCCGTCCAAATTTGGTTCGCATTTGTAATCTTGTTTGTACGAGGAAAAGTGCTGGGGTCCCCAGAGATGTGGTTTAAGGAAGACTAAAAAATACTGTTGACAGCTAAAAAGACTAATGAAGATGTCCTTTTCATAGGCTAATGTGCAGTCGGAAGTCTATTACTCATGTTAGAAGGAAAAAACCCACTTTCTTTCGGTATGTTATGAGAAGAAGAAATCTGGAATGTGTGCAACAAGAAAGATTGAAAGAAAATTAAACAGAAAACATCCTGGGCAGTTTTGTAGCATAGCATGGAAAAAAGTCAACAGCAGAATTGATAAACAATACTATAGACATGAAGTTGTGGAGAAATATGATCGTCAACGCCACAGGCATGTGTCAGATTTCTTGGAAGGTTTCGTCAAACTTATTTATCAAATTCTTTCTTGTTTATTTTCCTTCTCCTTTTCTCATTTCAAATGAAATATTTGCACCTTCGCGTTTCTATAGCTGTTTTTCTTGTCTCCACTACTTTAGTCATTCGATCCAAATGCTATTTGTTCTTTTTTTTCTTTTTTTTTTACCCCTTAACCAGCGTGACGGGCTTTCAGCCCTTCGGCCCAATGACATGCGAGGCTGGGGAGCCTGTAGACTTTCCTTCCACCCGGTCAGAAGATTTGCTCCTTCCCATCCACAGAGAGTTTATCTCAGGAGCCGTTCAGGTTATTCAGTCAAAATTCCGGTCGATGACACTGCTTCACATGTCCACGCCCAGGCTTGAACCTTGAACACCTGATCGCCAGCGCAATGTGTTAACCATTACACCAGCGCGGCTCCACTATTTGTTGTATAAAATCACTTAAACATTCTTTCTTAGGGCCTTCGGTCAGATTACCACTTTTAGTCAACAAAAGAGATTCCCAGAGTAATATAAGCCCGCGGCCGGTTGTCAAACCCCAGCGACATGACAGACGATTGTAAATCGCCAAACGGTAAAACGAGAGACGGAAAAAATTGAAGTGGAAAAGACCCGGAGTTTTAACTAAATCTTAAATTAGGATGACACTTTTCGATCAACCGTTGAAAGAGAAGTAGTCTTTCTGGGCTTGACGACATCAGCTCCACGAATTTGCTACATCTTATATCTATGAGCCTTGGAGTATACATCATCATCAGGTGCCATCATGACATTGAAGGTCGTCTTCAAAGGATCTCCATCGTCCTGTGTCTCTTGTCATAATAGTGCACTCTGATAGATTTGTTCTTGTCCTTCTCTTGATGTCATTTCCCACTTATTGCACTGTCTTTCTTTTGCGCGTTTGCCTTCAACTCTGCCTTCTGTTTCATTAATTCTCTTTTTAGTATCTGTCTCATGTTGTTGAATGTGTGAGTTAGTTTTTAGATGTTAGTATCTGTCTCATGTTGTTGAATGTGTGAGTTAGTTGTTTAGATGTTAGTATCTGTCTCATGTTGTTGAATGTGTGAGTTAGTTGTTTAGATGTTAGTATCTGTCTCATGTTTTTGAATGTGTGAGTTAGTTGTTTAGTTAGTAGTTGTTTAGATGTTTAGTATCTGTCTCATGTTATTGAATTTGTGAGTTAGTTGTTTAGATGTTAGTATCTGTCTCATGTTGTTGAATGTGTGAGTTAGTAGTTTAGATGTTAGTATCTGTCTCATGTTGTTGAATGTGTGAGTTAGTTGTTTAGATGTTAGTATCTGTCTCATGTTGTTGAATGTGTGAGTTAGTTGTTTAGATGTTAGTATCTGTCTCATGTTGTTGAATGTGTGAGTTAGTTGTTTAGATGTTAGTATCTGTCTCATGTTGTTGAATGTGTGAGTTAGTTTTTTTTAGATGTTAGTATCTGTCTCATGTTGTTGAATGTGTGAGTTAGTTGTTTAGATGTTAATATCTATTAGTATCTGTCTCATGTTGTTGATTGTGTGCGTTAGTTGTTTAGATGTTAGTATCTGTCTCATGTTGTTGAATGTGTCAGTTAGTTGCTTAGTTGTTAGTTTCTGTATCTTGTTGTTGAATGTGTGAGTTAGTTGTTTAGTTGTTAGTATCTGTCTCATGTTGTTGAATGTGTGAGTTAGTTGTTTAGTTGTTAGTATCTGTCTCATGTTGTTGAATGTGTGAGTTAGTTGTTTAGATGTTAGTATCTGTCTCGTGTTGATGAATGTGTGAGTTAGTTGTTTAGTTGTTAGTAATTGTCTCATGTTGTTGAATGTGTGAGTCAGTTTCTTAGATGTTAGTATCTGTCTCATGTTGTTGAATGTGTGAGTTAGTTGTTTAGATGTTAGTATCTGTCTCATGTTGTTGAATGTGTGAGTTAGTTCTTTAGTTGTTGGTATCTGTCTCATGTTGTTGAAAGTATGAGTTAGTTATATAGTTGTTAGTATGTGTCTCATGTTGTTGAATGTGTGAGTTAGTTGTTTAGATGTTAGTATCTGTCTCATGTTGTTGAATGTGTGAGTTAGTTGTTTAGATGTTAGTATCTGTCTCATGTTATTGAATGTGTTAATTGTTTAGATGTTAGTATCTGTCTCATGTTATTGAATGTGTGAGTTAGTTGTTTAGATGTTAGTATCTGTCTCATGTTGTTGAATGTGTGAGTTAGTTGTTTAGATGTTAGTATCTGTCTCATGTTGTTGAATGTGTGAGTTAGTTGTTTAGATGTTAGTATCTGTCTCATGTTGTTGAATGTGTGAGTTAGTTGTTTAGATGTTAGTATCTGTCTCATGTTGTTGAATGTGTGAGTTAGTTGTTTAGATGTTAGTATCTGTCTCATGTTGTTGAATGTGTGAGTTAGTTGTTTAGATGTTAGTATCTGTCTCATGTTGTTGAATGTGTGAGTTAGTTGTTTAGATGTTAGTATCTGTCTCATGTTGTTGAATGTGTGAATGTGTTGAGTTATGTTGTTGTTTAGTTGTTTAGATGTTAGTATCTGTCTCATGTTGTTAAATGTGTGAGTAAGTTGTTTAGATGTTAGTATCTGTCTCATGTTGTTAAATGTGTGAGTAAGTTGTTTAGATGTTAGTATCTGTCTCATGTTGTTAAATGTGTGAGTTAGTTGTTTAGATGTTAGTATCTGTCTCATGTTGTTGAATGTGTGAGTTAGTTGTTTAGATGTTAGTATCTGTCTCATGTTGTTGAATGTGTGAGTTAGTTGTTTAGATGTTAGTATCTGTCTCATGTTGTTGAATGTGTGAGTTAGTTGGTTAGATGTTAGTATCTGTCTCATGTTGTTGATTGTGTGCGTTAGTTGTTTAGATGTTAGTATTTTTCTCATGTTGTTGAATGTGTCAGTTAGTTGCTTAGTTGTTAGTTTCTGTCTCTTGGTGTTTAATGTGTGAAATAGTTGTTTAGATGTTAGTATCTGTCTCATGTTGTTGAATGTGTGAGTTAGTTGTTTAGATATTAGTATCTGTCTCATTTTGACGAATGTGTGAGTTAGTTGTTTAGTTGTTAGTATCTGTCTCATGTTGTTGAATGTGTGACTTAGTTGTTTAAATGTTAGTATCTGTCTCATGTTGTTGAATGTGTGAGTTAGTTGTTTAGATGTTAGTATCTGTCTCATGTTATTGAATGTGTGAGTTAGTTGTTCAGATGTTAGTATCTGTCTCATGTTGTTGAATGTGTGAGTTAGTTTTTAGATGTTAGTATCTGTCTCATGTTGTTGAATGTGTGAGTTTGTTGATTAGATGTTAGTATCTGTCTCATGTTGTTGATTGTGTGCGTTAGTTGTTTAGATGTTAGTATCTGTCTCATGTTGTTGAATGTGTCAGTTAAATGCTTAGTTGTTAGTTTCTGTCACTTGTTGTTGAATGTGTGAGTTAGTTGTTTAGTTGTTAGTATCTGTCTCATGTTGTTGAATGTGTGAGTTATTTGTTTAATTGTTATTATCTGTCTCATGTTGATGAATGTGTGAGTTAGTTGTTTAGTTGTTAGTATCTGTCTCATGTTGTTGAATGTGTGAGTTATTTGTTTAATTGTTATTATCTGTCTCATGTTGTTGAATGTGTGAGTTATTTGTTTAATTGTTATTATCTGTCTCATGTTGTTGAATGTGTGAGTTAGTTGTTTAGATGTTAGTATCTGTCTCATGTTGATGAATGTGTGAGTTAGTTGTTTAGTTGTTAGTATCTGTCTCATGTTGTTGAATGTGTGAGTTATTTGTTTAATTGTTATTATCTGTCTCATGTTGTTGAATGTGTGAGTTATTTGTTTAATTGTTATTATTCTTTAAAAAGGTAACTGAAAACGCTATTCGATCTTTTCGTCTCGTTTAGATCTTACAGGTACGTTTATTGCTGATGGCGGCATAGTGAGCGAAGCTCACAAGAAGTTATTATACTGCACTCCAGTATGACTTCATATCTACAAGACTAGGTCTAGTTGACCTGTTAATCACATAAGCCTAGGAATCATCTTTATGGATCCGCAATGCAGGCGGAATATGATTTGGCAGAAAATATATATTCAATCTCAGAAGCCTGTATGAACTGAGAGTGACCTGTTTATCGAGGCTCGCGACCTGCGGCCTGATTTCGTTGTCACCATATCTATTCTTCACCAGAATGAAGTATCTGGCATGTGAGGCCAGTCTGAAGTCTTTTTGGTAATTGTAGGACAATGGCATTGACTTTGTTTATATAGATGATATCGCCCGTACTACGCAATATATTTGCTAGGGCTTACCTGACGGGGCTCGGTCAGGGGTTAGAACTATTGCATAAACTGTAAACACTGATAAAGACATTGTTACATGTCTAGGATCTGTGATGGTTGAAGCTGACCTTTGTAACTACACATATTATGTACCCGATTGTATACTATTGACTGTTTCGTTCATCATCATCGTATTATCGTACGTCACAAATAAATATTGTAAACGTCAACAGCATTCCCTACTTCACTGACTTCTACTTGTGGTTGTGTGAGTTAATGTGAAGACGTCCAAGAGCCTATACGGCCTTCGTGTTATCAGCACTATTATCTACACACTTACACCATCAACCACATTGTCATACAAGTATTACACGTCTGAATCTGCAGGAATACTGACATTAGAAATGTGTCTACTGAACACTGGCGACACCTCACGCTAGTGACCTAGATTCCTTGCTACTACTTGGTACTGCCCAGGACAACATGACACGCTCAACGTACTACCATTCAAAACACAGAAAACAGTACGTTACATCAGTACATTTACACTGAGCAACCTTATACATCTCCAGTCTCCGTGCAATCCTACTTTACTTCTACTGTCAAACAGACTTCAACATCTGGTGGACCAGATTCGTGGGTTTTGTCAACAACACGGATTTTCCTGCCCACATCTGGATTTATACATCCGGAAAACAAGATTGATGTTTAGTTGTCAGCTACACAGTAGGAAATAGGTCAACGTCTGCTGATCGACGTATACAATCATGGATGATACTGAATCACTACATGGACCACAGCTGTTGCAGAATTGCTACATGGACCACAGCTGCTACAATAGTGCTACATAGACCACAGGTGCTGACCAAGTTGTTAACACTGTGACAATCGTCGAAGGACATAAGTGTCAAAGTTCACGTCACAAGTTTACGTGCAAGCTCGGATTGTAAACATAGAACAGTTCAAGCTGTTGTTTACTACTACAGTCTACAAACATTCTCAACTGAAGTCGAGTTTGATTTGATAGCTTCACTTTGGAGACTACTACACCCGTTGTCAAGTTACAGTGACCTTCAACGGTGGAACGTCTACTGGTATTTACGAGTGTACTGCAACGAACTGCATCATTGTAGTTGTAGAGGATTACGCTTAAAAGATAAGTGGCCTTGGTTTACGTGTTAAACTTAGCCTTTATTTTGTATGCAAATAAGCTTTCCTCGTTACATTTATTATATGCATTCATTTATTTATTTGTTCATTGTGTACTTGTTCAGTTAATGTGTATTTTTTCTTCTTACAGTAAATATCCCACTTAAACGAGGGTACTGTAAGCGTTCTTTAAGATTGTGCATATTTCTCACAGTAGAAATTGCAAGCGACTTTTGTTGCTAGTTATTTTTTATTTATTTTTTCTTAGCTGTGACGAGATGTGTTAGTGTTGTTTTCGTTATTTTGTCTCCGTACTTTAGTTTTTGATTCGTTTTGGTTTGTATTTGTCTGCCTTATCTTTTCTATTGTTAATTTCTTTACACCCTTTTGTTTATACACTGTGTTGTCATTGTATTATTGTGAATTTTTCGCAGTTATCATTGTGATTTTTCACAACATTTGATTTAGTTAAGCTGTATTTTCTTTTGACCTCTGCGAATGTTTTCGTTTGTTTAGATGCTTGTCTTTGTTCAGTTAACGTGATATTGTTAATATACAGTCTTCATGTATACTTGATCATGTACGTTTAGTTATATGATGCAAATTTTATACTGAGCTGATTACGGTTGACTTTATAAATAAGGTATTTGTACTTAGTCTTTATAAAAGACTCATCTCCCACTGAGATTGGGATAACTTGTGTTGCTATTTCAGATATTGACAGCACATTTGTAGACAGGATGTCTACATTAGATTACTTTATCGCGCAAGGGAAAGCCCTTGGCATGACTGGAGATAAATTGGAAGAATTTGTAATGGGCGAATATTATAAGGTTCAGGAGGCTGAAGATAAAAAGGTAGACAGGGAAATTGAAGAATTTCAGGAGATAAAAATTCAGCGGCAGAGAGAACATGAATATAAACTCTTAGCTGTGGAGCTGAAAAAACGATAAATAAGCTTCAAAGTGATAAGAAAGTTCTTACTGATATGTTATCAGCAATGAATTGTGAAAATGCTACATTAAGGAGTAAGTTGACGCTGTTGACAGCGAATGATGATAAATCTGGTGAATTTCCTCTTACACAGATAAAAGAGTTAGAGAATAAAGTGACCTCATTAAAAGAGATGTTGGATAGCCAGATAAATGAAGTGAGCTCAATGAAGAACAATCATCTTTGTAAAGAACAGTCTCTTATTAATGGGTTAGAGCGAGTAAAAATGGACAATAAGAAATTAAAAGTTAAAGCCCAGGAACGTGAAAAGGTCCATAATGAAACACTTACTATTTTTGCGAGTGATATTGCGATGCTCAGTCGCCAACTTGAGGAAAAGAATACGACATTTTCAAAGGAAATGTATGAGTTTAATAATAGTCATCTTATTGAGGTTGAGGCACTTCAACTAGAATTGAAACAGTTGAGGGCACAGGCTGCTCAGGTCCAGGGTCTTGAGGATAATCAAGAACTTAGAAATCTTCTATGTCAACAGAAGAAAGTAACTGAGGAAAAACAAAAAAATATTGAAAAATTACTCATGGAAAAAAAGGAGCTGGAAGATGAGATGAGCTCAGCGAATAAAGAAAAGGATAAGAAGGTTGATGAACTCATAACTAATCATCATAGTGCAATGGAAGCACTCAGACTTGAACTTGTTCAAGAGAAGGCTAAGGTTTTAGAAGCTACATCTCAGATGACAATATTAAGAAAGGATCTTAAAGATAGTATTGTTAAGGAGAAGACTTTGGCTTCTCAGTTACATGTTACAAGGTTGGATTATAACAGGGAGGTTAAAACCAATGAGAAAATGCATAAAGCTTTGCTAGAGAGAAAGCTATGACAGAAATGGAAGTTAAAAAACTTCGTAAAAGAGTTGATGGTTTATTGGATATTGTTTTGTACAATAAGATGTTATCTACTACCAAAGTGGATAGATTTCAACATAAACCTGATGTTCAACATGTTGCTAATCCAAAGAGTCAGCCACATGCACTCAATGCAAGCAAATCCTTGCGTGGCAAATATGGCTTCCCACGTAATAACGATGCTGCCTCTAATAGGAATGATTGTTGGCGTCAGGCCAATAAGAGTAATCCGACTGTGATAGTCAGTCCTGATAAACTTGTAACAAAGAACCAAAGTAATCATATTGTTAGTCCTTCAGATGAGGGTAACAACATTGAAAAATGTCATAATAAGGCTCCTCTAACGAATCAAGCATCGACTTCGCAAATTTCGGATAAATTTGTATCGGGGAATAAAACTTTTAGTACTAGTTCCCGAAATGAGAACGATTATGTTCAGAACAATAAGAACCCTATTATCCCTGTTACTCATCATACTCAGCACAGACAGTGTGATGCTCCTTTCAAACACATTGCCAAAGGCAAAAATAAAATGAATTTCGTTAAGAAAAGTAAGCGTAACTTTGGACAGGATCAAACTGATTCATGCCAAAGAGGCTCGTCTTCTAGGAATTGGAGGCGATATGACAGCCCTCATGGTTATGGTTCCAACAAATGTGATAACTTTCAAAGGGATAGCCACAATAAAAACTATTCTAGCTATCATAATGGTTCACAAAGAAAACAACATCAATCTGGTAGATATTTTCAACAAAGGGAAAATCACAATCGCTGTTGTGAAAACTGCGGTTCAAACCAGAACAATGGTTGCAACAAAGCAAATAACAATACTGGTGATAGATCTCGTTGTGACAGTCGATGCCCACATGAAGCTACTTAGCTCTTTTGTCTAGATCCACTGTTACATATCTAAAGTTATGATCTATTTTTACAAAACATGCTTCTATAACAGTTGTTGTCACTTTGTTTAAACTCATGGTTATGTATTGATTACTCGCTTTCTCTGTTACCGTCTGCGGTAAAACAGAGGAAGGCTTTGTTTCATATGAAATAAAGGTCGAAAAAATTAATGCGGCCACATTTATAGTTTAGATATATATTAAGTGACTATGGTACATTACAACATTCTAAGAAATGTACTATTTGTATTGTTCTCAGCAAACCGGTGTGATATGTTGGAACGCTGTATATCTACGATGACTTCTATAGACGTCCTGATGTTCCTTGAGGATTTTGCTTACAAGACATCTCCGAAAGAGCATCGTCTTGGCCCTCTACGTCTTCAGATATTGTTGTTAATGTTGTTAATGATTGACCATATGAATTTATGCTTATATATGCATTATACGTCGTGAGATTTCGATGTTGTTGTAATCTCTTAATGGAAATTGTCATTCACCATTTATACACATTGATATGAATTTTTGTTGTAACATTACCTGCACTTTTGAGTTGGTTGGTAACACCTCCCCGGATATATATTTACTTTGAGAAAATAGTTTCTCCTATCTAGTGAGATTTTTTCTTCTCACCAGACGCTCTTCTGTGCGTCGATTGGATCTGACATTATGATGTTATTATTTTGGTGATCCTTTCATCGGCGCATTACTCATGCGTTATGAGCTTAATGTACTTGGCTCATAGATGTATTTTTTAAAAAAAAATGTGCCATTTTTTTCCCCGGGAGGTGTGGTAATGTTACCGTCATTTTCGACGGTGAAAAAAAAACACCAACCTAATGTATGTTTGGTTTAATGTAAACAAAGAGAGATAAACGTTTATTATCTTTCGGTGACAAGTTTGACTGGTGATTATCTTCTCCTGTCTTATGTTGTCCTGTCTTAGACATGTCTTAGAGTTGACATGTCTTAATTCTATTTATACGATCATATACGGTGTATTTTATCACCCGTTTGGTCGGAAACGCCTGGTCTGGGTTTGCCTCGATCTGGTCCATGCTCTTTGGGCATGCACGGGGTCTTAGCGGCAAAAGCCGGGAGACCGATATTGAGAGAGTGCGTACCTGTGGCTTAGAACGGATGTCCCGATCCGTAGATTCCTCTGTGTCAAGTTTTCGATAGGGATTGGAAATTCTGGGAATGGCCGTTTTGGCATTCTTCCGTCCCTGAGTGTTTTCTTTATGCCAGTATTGGCTGTATTGTGTTACTTAAGAGTGTCAGGATTCTTTAAAAAGGTAACTGAAAACGCTATTCGATCTTTTCGTCTCGTTTAGATCTTACAGGTACGTTTATTGCTGATGGCGGCATAGTGAGCGAAGCTCACAAGAAGTTATTATACTGCACTCCAGTATGACTTCATATCTACAAGACTAGGTCTAGTTGACCTGTTAATCACATAAGCCTAGGAATCATCTTTATGGATCCGCAATGCAGGCGGAATATGATTTGGCAGAAAATATATATTCAATCTCAGAAGCCTGTATGAACTGAGAGTGACCTGTTTATCGAGGCCCGCGACCTGCGGCCTGATTTCGTTGTCACCATATCTATTCTTCACCAGAATGAAATATCTTGCATGTGAGGCCAGTCTGAAGTCTTTTTGCTAATTGTAGGACAATGGCATTGACTTTGTTTATATAGATGATATCGCCCGTACTACGCAATATATTTGCTAGGGCTTACCTGACGGGGCTCAGTCAGGGGTTAGAGCTATTGCATAAACTGTAAACACTGATAAAGACATTGTTACATGTCTCGGATCTGTGATGGTTGAAGCTGACCTTTGTAACTACACATATTATGTACCCGATTGTATACTATTGACTGTTTCGTTCATCATCATCGTATTATCGTACGTCACAAATAAATATTGTAAACTTCAACAGCATTCCCTACTTCACTGACTTCTACTTGTGGTTGTGTGAGTTAATGTGAAGTCGTCCAAGAGCCTATACGGCCTTCGTGTTATCAGCACTATTATCTACACACTTACACCATCAACCACATTGTCATACAAGTATTACACGTCTGAATCTGCAGGAATACTGACATTAGAAATGTGTCTACTGAACCCTGGCGTCACCTCACGCTAGTGACCTAGATTCCTTGCTACTACTTGGTACTGCCCAGGACAACATGACACGCTCATCGTACTACCATTCAAAACACAGAAAACAGTACGTTATATCAGTACATTTACACTGAGCAACCTTATACATCTCCAGTCTCCGTGCAATCCTACTTTACTTCTACTGTCAAACAGATTTCAACACTGTCTCATGTTGTTGAATGTGTGAGTTAGTTGTTTAGATGTTAGTGTCTGTCTCATGTTATTGAATGTGTGAGTTAATTGTTTAGATGTTAGTATCTGTCTCATGTTGTTGAATGTGTGAATTAGTTGTTTAGATGTTAGTATATGTCTCATGTTGTTGAATGTGTGAGTTAGTTGTTTAGATGTTAGTATCTGTCTCTTACTTACTTACTGATAACGTCCAAATAGTGGCGTATACAACAATGGTGATACATTATATGTCAGGGTCTACTTGATAAAGTTCTGTTGATGTCTATTTGGTAAAGTATCTCTCTGTTGAAGTGATTAGACTGTTGTAGTACATGCGCCCACACAGAGCAGATGATAAATAGGTTAGCTCTGTATTGTCCCTGTGTATAAAGTCTGTAGTGAGTGGTATGAAGGGTACAGTCACTCACACTGTACTGTCAAGCATAGATCAACGAATCACACTAGTGTTCATTTCCAATTGACAGCACATCATTTATTTACACAGCAACATCAATCCGATACGATACACTACACAGGTACAACAGGATACACAAAAATCAATAATAATCAATTGCGCAGAATGTTACAGCTGTTCAGTATGATGTAAACCCTGTTTACATCGCAGTTCTAATGTTACATCAGTAAATTCACCAGAACGACTGCTGACACTGCAGTTACAAAAACCGCCACACAGGCTCACATCTATAGGACTCCCTCAACGACTGCATACCCCTGCAGTTAACAAAACGCCATACAGGCTTGAATCTATATATACTAGCAGTTCTAATGTTCCACCGGAACGACTGCTGATACTGCAGTTACAAAACGCCACCCAGGCTTAAATCTATATATACTAGCAGTTCTAATGTTCCACCGGAACGACTGCTGATACTGCAGTTACAAAACGCCACCCAGGCTTAAATCTATATATACTAGCAGTTCTAATGTTCCCACCGGAACGACTGCTGATACTGCAGTTACAAAACGCCACCCAGGCTATAAAAATCTATATATACTAGCAGTTCTAATGTTCCACCAGAACGACTGCTGACACTGCAGTTACAAAACGCCACCCAGGCTTAAATCTATATATACTCAAAAGACTGTCCTCTCTGTAGTCTATAAGTAATCTGGCCTACACAACTCCTGGCCTTATAATCTCCAGAACACTCTCCCTCCATAAGGAACAATGGCCTTCCTATCTCCTAGCGCCGTTCCTGCACAATAGAAATATATCAGGGAGGTAAATATGATCCAAAACATCGGCCTGTAGACACCAAGGCCTCAGAACATGTCCTTAACATAACGTACACCTTATCTTCTCTTATCTTCCCTTATCACATCTTATCTGCAGATTTATCACATCTTATCTGCAGATAAACACACTTAAATAGGCACGTACTAGTACACCTCGAAAAATGGCCAAATATCGTTCCCTTACACTACCCTTGGGAACACACACAAAATACAGGGCTGACTCTCCAGTCACCGCCCAACTTAGACTGCCACGGGATAACACATCTCCCGCACAAACAGACACCGGACTCGGCTGTTCACGGACTCCCCGTGAGCTATTCACAGCCGGCCGAAACCAGTACAGAATAACTACATGACCAGCGCTCACACGCTTTCTGTACACTCTGTTTTCTAACATATAAATGTTTAAACAACTCACAATTAAACCAGCTAACAAGTGCGACAACCCTGAATTCACACTGTATAATCAGTATAGTACGTATCACTCCCCTTTGACCTTAACAGTTACCACCCGGTCCGGAGAAAAAAAATGATTTATCATTTTTTTGAAAAAACTACATCAATGAAAAATAAGGGGTCAGCTAAGCTCTAATATATGCTTACAACAATAGTTTTATGATAAGGTCAAAATAATACATCGCCAAATAATAAAGCAAGTGTACAATAAACAAATTACCCATAATAATCTGCTAAATACACCGAAATAATCATTTACAGACAAAGTTAAGTATTATTACTGTAGACCAAACATGACACAATAAATAGAAAGTAAAGTCAAGATCAAACAAAAGAAGCATGATCAGCACAGAAAATCAACAAAGAAATCGAAATAGGAAGAAAGATCCATAATACCTAATAGTAATAATTGAGCTAATCAATTCCTGCATGAAATACATAGAACTGTCACTAATAATTACATATACTAATCCATATTACAATACGTAAGAATACAAAGTATGGAAGTATAAGAAGTGTAAGAAGTAAACGTATACAAATAGTATCAAGTAACATTCAGATGAAACATGGAAGCATAACCAAAGTATAGACCGCTTCCAAAGAAATGGAGTGAAACGAAGAATCATCCGAAAAGGAAGAAGGAAATTCAAATGATGAATGTATAGAAAAACGACAATAATACATCCCAACAACAATCCAAGTAACTAACGCATAATAAATAATTTTAGCTAAATTACAAAACTTATTCATAACCAAAATGATTTATCACAGACATCACACAAAAAAGTGCGATATATAAAATTATCACAATCTCAAAACAAAACAAAAATTACTATTTTAAATGGAATATCAACATATATTATTACACCTAATTAAGCGCTTTGGTGCAGAAAAAATATAACAATGTCAAAGAAAAATACATTTCCAAAAAAAAATTACAGTACAAAAAAGTTTCTTTACAGCTAAGTTAATAACAATAGTATTTTAATTTTTTCTAGATTAAATCTATAACTAATATACCAAAATGAAATGATCTTTTAACCAAATGAATGACATCTAACAAAAAAGAATTCCAATACTTAAGTAGACTCATAATAAACGCATACTAGTTTAAACAGAACTCAGCAGAAAAAAAAAAAACAAAAAAAAAAAAAAAAAAACACATGGCAAAAAAAAAATACCAAAAATCAATGTTTCAAAAAATGTTTTCAAATACAAATACAAAATCATAACTAACACTTACCAGTATAGTTTCAAAATTCCATTTCACAACACAATAGTTACTGCATATAGCCTCTGTATATGGTAATATTAATTAGACATAGCACCAGAATATAAATGGTAAAAAAAAAAAAAATATTTAACGAATAACAAGACTCTCTGAAACAACTAACGCAGATTCGACGCTAATGAGTTTGTGCATAGGGCTGGCAATCTCATCAAATCCAAAATTTTCCTAAGAACCAACGCTGCAAAACATATCAATGTTTGATGAATCAACTATCATTGCTTCAACTTCACAACGTAGCACCTATGGTCATACATAATATGGTCTAAGTGGAACAGTTTTCCGACTAGCGTATGAAAAAAATCACAAATCCACAATCTCATTACAAAAATTAAAGATAAGTCACTACAAAGTGATATGTCATAATTTCATTGCAATCATAACACATGCAATGTTTATTAACAAAACAATCATGTAAATAATGACAGAGTCACAACAGTGCATACATATGAACATACACAATACCTAAGACATTATGTAATGTAAGTTACTATACAATACAGTAATTCATTAACCAATAAATAAATTAAGTGTAAAAACACTATAGCAATCTTAAACTAACTCCTAAACAAAAAAAACAAAAAATAGGTCACAAATCCGCGGTCCTCGATAGTATTCTGTAAACCGCACGGGGTAACGTCATACAACACCGTGTCAACAGGCTGGCTGGGTTGCGCTTGACTAGACACTTGGTCACAGGTTGACCCACATTCCTCTCACAGTAAAAAATAACTTCGGTGCGAAGATTCTTAACAAGCCGAATACTGTTGGAAAATATAAATGAAAATGTCTATTTCAATCAACTCGTGAGATTTATTGAAGTAAAACGGAAAATTAGTCTTACATTTACCCAAACGTGTGGCAGTGAAAACGTCTGGTTTCTATATGATGCCATCATTTCCTCGTCACACAGCAGATAACACAGAAGGATAAGACATCCTGACAGAAATGAAGGTCATCACAACAGTAGGCTGAAATAAAATCCTACTTATACACAACGAGATATTCTCTAGAACTCAAAATGCATAACAAGCAGTAGTATTTGAAACAATACCCTTACTGTTACCTTGTTTACAACCAAGATTGTTCTTTTGTTGTGCAACATTATTATGATTAGTATTTCTACTTCTATAAAAATATCTAACCGATGGATTTTGTTTTGTTCTAGAACCATCATTATAAGGCTGATAACCTTTATTGTAGTTATTTCTTTCACCAAAACTGTTTTTATTCTCCTTTGTGACAATATGCTTACTAAATTGATCAGCACTAGTGATAACAAAATTCTTATGGTTATCAACATGTTGAGTTTTATTTTGGGTACAAGTCTTACTAATAGCTTTGTCCCTTATTATCTGTTTATCAGTATTTCCATCATTAAAATAATGGTTGGTCTTTTTAGCTCTGCCTTGAAATTTATCTCCATTTTTTTTGCAATCTATAGAACTGACTGTTATAGCAGAATTATCTTTGCTGGCCTGACGCCACGAGTCAGTAATGTTACCAGAAGTAGTACGTGGGAAATTGTATTTGCCACGTAGTGATCTCCGTCCATCATGTTCGATTTTCGTCTCAGCAAAGAATGTATAGGGCTGGATCTTTGCTTGTTTTACTTGTTGATAAGCAACCTTCTGTCTACTATTGTCAACATTGACAGTAGACAACCCCTTGATGCCTAAAATAACATCCACCAAACCATTAACTCTATTTCTCAGATCACTAATCTCAGCATTTCTAAGTGAGATGTCTTCAGTTTGTTTCTTAATTAAGTCATTAGATGTTAAAAGCTTACTCTTCTCCTGCATGAGTAATTTCTCAATATCAGTCATTTTCCTTTTGTACATCGTTAACTCTTCTAATCTCTCCCTATCATCCTTTTCTTCATTAGCACTCAACTGTGTTAAATCCATCTGAAGTTCCTCAGTGTCACTATCATAGCTATTTACTACTTCATCAATCTTCTTTGGAAATACTGTATAGTTTTCTTTCAGTTGGTGACTACAATTCTCATTGTCACTCAATAGCTCAGTAAGTGTTTCATTACATAACTTCTCATATTTCTTGGCATGAACTTTTAATTTCTCATAAATATCATTCTTCTCTTGAACTTCACGAGTGAGATTACCTACTTTGCTATTCGTTTGTTCAATCTGAACTTCCAAATCTTTCACCTTACTGCACGCAGAGTCTAATGCTGTTTTTACACTAGCAAGCTCCAAGTTTGATTTCTGTAACTCACTTGTGAGCTTAGACACTGTTTCTTGTAATTTTTTCTTTTCAGCACCATCCTGTAAAAACTTATCACTTTCCTGTAAAGCACTCTGTTTGTTTACTTTTGTTTGTTTCTCAATATTCAATTCCCTTTTATGCAGGTCAGAAACACTGTTGTGGATTATCTTGAATATACTTTGCACAATATGTCCGTGTTCAATCTCTATATATTGTTGCAAAAACACACGAAGGTGCCGTAGCAAATCAACCAAATCCCTAGCCATTACAAAATTACAAACTAACTTAAAGTTATGTTCCGCAAATGACTCTAGGGATGCTGACACATTAATCAAAAAATCATCCATCACCCATGTTCCAAGTCGTGGGCCTCTCAATCCCTTTTTATCTCTTCCTACCACCAATGCATACTCCAACATAGGTCTTATATCTGTAGGATCTACATCACACCACTCAGGATCCATATCAAAATTCATAGTGACTTATTCACTCAGTTCACTCTATGTATCAACTAATTTTAATTATAATAAGTTTATGTCCCTGGAAATTTAGATAATTAATTTCCACCTCACACAATAAATATTTCTTCAAGAGATTAATGTATTAAATAATGTATCAATTCTCAATTATTATGCACTAAAACCTATACTAAACAGTTAATAGAATATATAATGTGCAATATGAGAAGACTTGATAGCATACATACATAAACACAGTTTCCACAACAACAAAACCACTTATCTTGCAAATAGCAAAGTTCCTTCTTTTCCTGTTACAATCGATGGGCATCAACATCAAAGATGACACAACATAAGCAGAGTCCCATGTCAACTCTCACTCCACCTTGACACAGCATGCTATGTTGTCGTACACAGCACTGGAAACTGGAAACAATATGCTATGTGATCGTACACAGCACAGGAAACTGGAAACAGTGCAAGTTACCCACTTGTTCTCCCTGTCGTCGCGAAGGTACACTGTCTGTCACTCTTGTTAAAAAGAGCTACTTGATATTTCGAACTTGCATATAAAACTGGAACATACTATAATTCTCATAATGCAGATATCGCTGATGATGACGAATCAGGACAGGTCGCCATAACCATGTCAAAGTTTACTTGACAATTTCACTCCGAAACGTAGAACTGGAAACGTTGCGGAAATGTCATATGGAGGCATGTAAACACAAGACGCTTCACCGTGTCACCGATTACAGATCATGAGTGACACACAACTGTCTGTGTATAGTAGAGGCGTTGCCGATTACAGGTCACGATCGACACAAAACTGTAGAAAATTCGTCTTTGTTTCTTAACAATGTAGAAGTAAGAAAAGGCGTTCTAAATCCAAGCCACGCCTACACAGAACTAACTACCGTTGCCAATGCGAGAACTTCCTAGTACATTACGCCACACACAGGGCACACTCTTAAACAGGTCAAAGTTCCGTAGAAACAATCTTACAACGCGAAGCCATGGGTCTAACGCCCGTAAGGTTGGCCCACCACTGATAACGTCCAAATAGTGGCGTATACAACAATGGTGATACATTATATCTCAGGGTCTAATTGATAAAGTTCTGTTGATGTCTATTTGGTAAAGTATCTCTCTGTTGAAGTGATTAGACTGTTGTAGTACATGCGCCCACACAGAGCAGATGATAAATAGGTTAGCTCTGTATTGTCCCTGTGTATAAAGTCTGTAGTGAGTGGTATGAAGGGTACAGTCACTCACACTGTACTGTCAAGCATAGATCAACGAATCACACTAGTGTTCATTTCCAATTGACAGCACATCATTTATTTACACAGCAACATCAATCCGATACGATACACTACACAGGTACAACAGGATACACAAAAATCAATAATAATCAATTGCGCAGAATGTTACAGCTGTTCAGTATGATGTAAACCCTGTTTACATCGCAGTTCTAATGTTACATCAGTAAATTCACCAGAACGACTGCTGACACTGCAGTTACAAAAACCGCCACACAGGCTCACATCTATAGGACTCCCTCAACGACTGCATACCCCTGCAGTTAACAAAACGCCATACAGGCTTGAATCTATATATACTAGCAGTTCTAATGTTCCACCGGAACGACTGCTGATACTGCAGTTACAAAACGCCACCCAGGCTTAAATCTATATATACTAGCAGTTCTAATGTTCCACCGGAACGACTGCTGATACTGCAGTTACAAAACGCCACCCAGGCTTAAATCTATATATACTAGCAGTTCTAATGTTCCACCGGAACGACTGCTGATACTGCAGTTACAAAACGCCACCCAGGCTTAAATCTATATATACTAGCAGTTCTAATGTTCCACCAGAACGACTGCTGACACTGCAGTTACAAAACGCCACCCAGGCTTAAATCTATATATACTCAAAAGACTGTCCTCTCTGTAGTCTATAAGTAATCTGGCCTACACAACTCCTGGCCTTATAATCTCCAGAACACTCTCCCTCCATAAGGAACAATGGCCTTCCTATCTCCTAGCGCCGTTCCTGCACAATAGAAATATATCAGGGAGGTAAATATGATCCAAAACATCGGCCTGTAGACACCAAGGCCTCAGAACATGTCCTTAACATAACGTACACCTTATCTTCTCTTATCTTCCCTTATCACATCTTATCTGCAGATTTATCACATCTTATCTGCAGATAAACACACTTAAATAGGCAAGTACTAGTACACCTCGAAAAATGGCCAAATATCGTTCCCTTACACTACCCTTGGGAACACACACAAGATACAGGGCTGACTCTCCAGTCACCGCCCAACTTAGACTGCCACGGGATGACACATCTCCCGCACAAACAGACACCGGACTCGGCTGTTCACGGACTCCCCGTGAGCTATTCACAGCCGGCCGAAACCAGTACAGAATAACTACATGACCAGCGCTCACACGCTTTCTGTACACTCTGTTTTCTAACATATAAATGTTTAAACAACTCACAATTAAACCAGCTAACAAGTGCGACAACCCTGAATTCACACTGTATAATCAGTATAGTATGTATCACTCCCCTTTGACCTTAACACTTACTTACTTAGTCGTTCCCCTTCTACCGTGAGGTGTAGAGGTTTGGAAGAGAGAGCGCCAGACCATTCTATCAGCTGTCTTCTTCCTGGCCTGGTTCCATTCTAGTCCTCGGTCCTTCAAAGATTGTCTAATGTTGTCCTCCCAGCGGACTCTGGGTCGTCCTGGAGGTCTGGATCCCTGGCTCTTTGTTTCCCATGCTTGTCGTGGTAGCCGATCTTCTCCCATTCTGCAGACATGGTCAAACCATCTTAGTTGGGACTGTTCTATTTGGGTCTGCAGCGGATGGGATTTTAGGCCTTGACGGATCGTCTGGTTGCGGACCATGTCTCTTCTTGTTACTTCAACCACTTTCCTCAGTATCTGTCTCATGTTGTTGAATGTGTGAGTTAGTTGTTTAGACTATCTGTCTCATGTTGTTGAATGAGTGAGTTAGTTGTTTAGATGTTAGTATCTGTCTCATGTTGTTGAATGTGTGAGTTAGTTGTTTAGATGTTAGTATCTGTCTCATGTTGTTGAATGTGTGAGTTAGTTGTTTAGATGTTAGTATCTGTCTCATGTTGTTGAATGTGTGAGTTAGTTGTTTAGTTGTTAGTATCTGTCTCATGTTGTTGAATGTGTGAGTTAGTTATATAGTTGTTAGTATATGTCTCATGTTGTTGAATGTGTGAGTTAGTTGTTTAGATGTTAGTATCTGTCTCAAGTTGTTGAATGTGTGAGTTAGTTGTTTAGATGTTAGTATCTGTCTCATGTTGTTGAATGTGTGAGTTAGTTGTTTAGATGTTAGTATTTGTCTCATGATATTGAATGTTTGAGTTAGTTGTTTAGTTGTTAGTATCTGTCTCATGTTGTTGAATGTGTGAGTTAGTTGTTTAGATGTTAGTATCTGTCTCATGTTGTTGAATGTGTGAGTTAGTTGTTTAGATGTTAATATCTGTCTCATGTTGTTGAATGTGTGAGTTAGATGTTTAGATGTTAGTATCTGTCTCATGTTGTTGAATGTGTGAGTTAGATGTTTAGTTGTTAGTATCTGTCTCATGTTGTTGAATGTGTGAGTTAATTGTTTGTTTGTTAGTATCTGTCTCATGTTGTTGAATGAGTGAGTTAGTTGTTTAGTTGTAGTATCTGTCTCATTTTGTTGAATGTGTGAGTTAGTTGTTTAGTTCTTAGTATCTGTCTCATGTTTTTGAATGAGTGAGTTAGTTGTTTAGATGTTAGTATCTGTCTCATGTTGTTGATTGTGTGAGTTAGTTGTTTAGTTGTTAGTATCTGTCTCATGTTGTTGAATGTGTGAGTTAGTTGTTTAGTTCTTAGTATCTGTCTCATGTTTTTGAATGAGTGAGTTAGTTGTTTAGATGTTAGTATCTGTCTCATGTTGTTGATTGTGTGAGTTAGTTGTTTAGTTCTTAGTATCTGTCTCATGTTTTTGAATGAGTGAGTTAGTTGTTTAGATGTTAGTATCTGTCTCATGTTGATGGATGTGTGAGTTAGTTGTTTAGTTGTTAGTATCTGTCTCATGTTGTTGAATGTGTGAGTTAGTTGTTTAGTTGTTAGTATCTGTCTCATGTTGTTGAATGTTGCTTTGGCCATTCCTATTCTCTTCTTGATTTCTGTTTCGCATCTGTCATGTTTGTCACATTTGAAATAGTGCCGCAGTTAACATCAACTTTTGCCCCTCCCCATCTAGAGTATACTTTTGCTACTTGAACAAAGGATTCACCAGTTTAATTAACATGGGGGCCATCTGGCAATCAAGCCCTATATGAAACAGAGAGCGAAGCGCGGAGCATGACGTAATAGATTCTTTGATCAGGGGAACACACGATATTCAGTGAGACGGACCTTGGATTGTAAAACTTTCAGGTGAAAATTGCAAAGCTGATTTTCGGCAAGGCGGAGATGATGAAATTCAAGAGGTTGTAAAATTACCTTTGATTCAAGAAATCGAACGGCAAATTGGCTCGGGTCTGGCAGTGGTGTGACTTTCGCATTAAAGAACGATAGTACGGAACATATATATATATATATATATATATATATATATATATATATATATATATATATATATATATATATATATATATATATATATATATATATATATATATATATATATATATATATATATATATATATATATATATATATATATATCACTGAGATTTTCTGTGCTAATTAAATAACTTATAGCTAACTTTCCAGCCGTAAAGTAAATTTAATTACTCGCTATTTTTCCAGTAAGAGATGTTTTAAATTGACTAGTACATACATTAAATAACTGTCTACTGACGGCATATATTATTTACTTCTATCCATTTTATGTAATTTTTTTAAATGACTAGTCCTCTTCTATTTCCAGTCCCCACTAATATTACGTTTGGGTAGTTTATTGTTCAGTTTCGTTGTTTAGTTTCGTAGTATGCATTGTATACATCCGGTGGTGACAGTCGTTTCCTTTTCCGGGCACGCCAGTCCGTTCACGGGAAGCAATAGTGGTAGGACCTCGATTCCTTCAGGGAAGTACCTAGGTTTAATTTTTATATTTATTTATGTTCTTATGTGTCCTATCTAGCCTTCACTTTCTTTCCTTTCCCTGACGAAGGCCTTGTGGTCGTAACGTTGGCTATTTTCTTTGTCTTTTGTCTTCGTAAGACGATTTACCTTTTTTCGATTTTTTTTTTCACACCCATCCATTGTACTCCACGTCTTACAGCAGTTCCCCTCAACTTCCGTAACTTAAACCTAGCGTTTCAGCCATCTGAGGCTAAACCCCCTAGGAAGTGTATATGTTCTATTTATTCTACATCGGCGATCACCACGCATGGACCTTACTCCAACCAACTAAAGGCATAGATAACTTATTGTATCCAGTACAAATTTAACACCGACTCTAGCGACTCCTGTGAAATTTGCAGTCAGCAACTAAAGAGAGTCTGGGGCTGGATTTGGCAAACTTAAATTTGACACTAAATATATATATTACTTATTAGTGTATTTCCTTGGAATGCCTGCGACAACTACTGGGGTAAGTGTATCCGAAAGTGGCCAATGCGTGTATGTGAATTGAATGAACAGAGAAAGAAACTTATGTCTTTTGTTAACATCATATACTTATATGGTTTCTTCTTTCTTTCTTTTTTTAATCTCAGTAATCTGATCAGTCACGGAATAGTTTACATTAGGAACCTATTCTTTTCCCATACTGACTATTTCATAACTTATTGTTAACCTTTGATCTTTTGGGTTAATTAACCTCTGTTGGGATCGTCCTTTCTTTTCCTTTACCAGAGGGGAGAACCTATTTGATTAATTTTCATTTTTCTGTAAACCATAACCTAGTGATGTGTATGCTTATTGTTGTGATCTTTTATTGATAATAAACTTTATTAAACCTTTAGTTATCGTGTCGGTCAACCCTTATCCACTACATGTTATTCATAGTTTGTTTTCACGTTCGTGCGTATTTGTCACAG